>JBCJKH010074760.1:42615-57024 GCA_039877255.1 Loriculus beryllinus | reverse complement strand
ATGAGAGAATCTCAGCCAAACTACATCAAACATGAGAACAGTAACAAAAAGGTTTTGTAAATTTAGTTTAAAATCTATTTTCCATTAAAAAAGTAAAGAATTTATCTGTAAATATGTGTAAGGTAATGTTTAATTTAGGTATTTACAGGGCATGACAATGCTTCCCTGGGAATGATTCATAGGTTTCCATATTAACTGTGTATATTGGTGTTATAGGACTAAGTAAAAATGCCATGCTATCCACAATTAATGCATGATTGCTTGCCATTTACAGCTTGTCAAGTTCATGAGATGTGAATAATTACCAGAGGTCAGAGAATAATAAAAAGCACTAACTTCTTTAACATTAAGCCATACTTTCCATTGACCAAATGCCAAGGGCTAGACAGTGCCCCAGTCCTTTCACATGTCCTGCAGTTCAGAGGCATGCTTGAGAAGTAGCCACCTGGGACTCAACCTGCCACTCACAAAGGTGCAGTTATTGATGAGGGCATCACCAGGCCTTACTAGAATGACAGATAATTTACAGCTGAACATGTTTTGGTTTTGGTTTTTTTTTTTTAGAAATTTTTAAAAATGACCCTCCCCAGTGAGCAGTTAAAAATGCCCTTATTCTTCCCTGACCTCCATGCAGTGGTAACCCTGGTTCATACACAGTCTGAGGAAAATGCACAATAGCAGTGTTTTCAGGTGAAATAATCCATATATAAGCTAAACCCTTCCTTAATTTATACTAACAGGATAACTCAAATAATCTTTATGTAAGCTGACAGACTTATGGCACATTTGTAAAGTGAAATGTCTCTGTTGATTAATTGAAATCTAGAAAGACTGCTAGTAACCCCACTTGTGTACACCTGGCTTTGTTGAAGAGTAAGATTCACTTCAGTCTGCAGAATTCAGAGTGACGGATAGGAAGAGTGCAAACTCAAACCACCTGTAAGTACATGAAGCCATCCTTTAGAGGCAAGTGATCATTCACAGCGTATTCTTTTTCCTATTTGGACTGAAGTATTTGCCACTATCCATTATCAAGCATCAATTGTTTTCTAAGGCTGAAAATTTTTATATGCTCTGCCTACCTGCCAAAAGCACCCAGCTCCAGAATTGCTTTCACATAAATGCTACTGACTTTTATATAAAAGATTTGTAAACATAGGGAATGAGTGAGTGAAATAGCAATTTTTGCCCTAGATTTTATACTGCCCAGTGGGTGTCCTTCACATTTAAAAAGCTCTCCTTCTGCCAGTAACACTGAGTCCTTGTATTTGTCCCACATCCTCTGTTTTGCTATGCACAATGCTAATTACAAATGTGAAGATCGGTAGGAGGGAAAAAGAAACAACATTTGTTTTGGTTTAATAACCAGCAAAACTTGTTTATTTTGCATATTTAAGTTGCACTAAATCACTGAAAGAAAAAAGTGTGGTGCAAATAAGATACAAAAAAAAAAACATTGAAAGAAAGATGTATCCCACTAAATGATGCCATGCCTCTTTGCTGAGATCCTTTGGACAGACAGATGATAGAACTCTTTTATAAAAAGTAAACCACCATTAACTGTCACCATATGTTAACACATATTTCTATCTATTTACAGCCAATTAATAACTGCATTATTCAGTTATTTTCCCTTTATGCTAGCTCGTGTGTTAAGATATCCGTTAAAAAGAAACCCTTAAACGGACACTAGTTCAGCAAACCTCAACCACAGCCTCTGCTAATTGACATTACCTATGCTACTATTTCAAATCTGGGGAACTCAGGATATTTCTCTCCCTCTTGGATGACACAGTTACAGATTGAATCCTCTTATTAAGCAGAATTCGTGAGATTCACAGAGGAAAAAGACAGTGGTAAGCATGAAGACCATGGATCTTTACAGTATCTGCTTAAAAAAAAATAGGCATCACAAGTTAAATATATAAAATGGCCTTTTCTATCAGATGAACGCAATTTCCTTGCTTCCCTTCCCTCAGATGGCCAAGAACACATCAAAAGCATTATATGAGCAAGTCAAGTGTTGTGATACTTCCTCAAAATATTTTCTCAGCCTCCAAAAATTTGTTCCTCAGAGCTTTCCTAAGCTACAAACATAGAAAGGTAATGGTTTCCAGAACTAAGTCTGATAACAAATGCAGGACAACCTCCCACCCCTATAACTTAACAGAGGGTCATTAATGTAAATGGCAGTGGAGTACGCTACTGAGTCAGTTGTAGAAAATAGAAACAAAAATCACTGACTCCAATAGGCTGTGCCAGAATGCTACAGGCAGTAATATCAACTGAAACATTGAGGTCAATAGGGATGAGCAAAGGGAACCACAGACTAACAAGCAGTTATTTAAACACAACAGAAAAGTCAATGTCAGTGCTGTGAAAATGGCATACATCATGTTGGAAACAGCAGCTGAACACACTGGGGGAACTAAGATGTGACAGAAAGCCATGATGTTTACACTAAAGAAATATGAATAAATATTTGCTTTATCTAATAATTACAGTGTCCAAAGTCTGTGAACCAACATGCATTCAAACACTGCTGAAAACAGTCAAAGGTGCTGCATTCTTCCGTCAGCTCTATAACCTTAGCTCATGTGAACAAGACCTGTCAATCATGCATCCAGCTCTGTCAGTGAATTTATGTGTATCTCTTTAGGAAATGACCTTATTGCTGAACCTTTCATTTTCACAACTTAAGTCTTTCTCTGTTAATTAGACATGAGAATCAAACAAAAATGTCAGAGAGAAGAATCCATTAAAGGCCCATTGAAAACAGAAACATGATTTCTGTTTTCATTATTCTCTCTGGAAACAAGGATCCACTCTTCTCAATTTCTGTTGCTGGACCTACTGTTGTCTGAACATTCATACTACTGAACTGTAGCAGCTTTTCTTTCCTGTTCTTATATAGGGATGCTTTCCAGGGAATGACTTTATTTATATTCGCTTTCTAAGTGAAAGGTTTAAATTTCCTCTCTACACTGTTATAGAATGTATAATCAGGTGGAGAATTCAAGTCTTAGTATGCTTCTGCTTTTGCAAGCTAAATTTGAAAAAATACATTACAGGTCATTTGGATTGTCAGTTCAGACAGATTGTTGTTATTTGCATATAATCCCATTTCAGATTTTAATTTTATACAGAGAAGTAATTTAGGCAAAAGGGGGAAAAAAAGACAAAGAACTTCCTACTCTGTGCCATCGACCAGAAGTAATCTTTTCACTTTTTCTACTCAAGTTTGAACTTGACACATTTCAAGCACTACAGGAAACTTATCAGATGCTACTATGCTGAAACCAGCTATAATACTGAGCTCCTCTGGTCTCTGCTTCCTTACTTTTCATAATTTTTGTGGAACCATCTGGTTTATGCAGAAAGTGTATCAGATTGCCTCTTATTTGGGGAAATTCCTTTCTATTCCATGTTCATACAGGCCTACATATTATCAACATTATAATATTACAAATTGCAAAAACAATTTGTGCTTGAAAGAAAAAGAATCTCTACTACAGTGCACAAAGTTTGTTTTCTGCTGTGAACAGATTCAATATAGTTAGAAGTGAAGACTCCAACAGCGGGCTAGAGCCATAACTGAGTTATATCTGTGCTATTTTCATTTTAATATTATTAAGATAGAAAGCATCATCCACAGCAGGACCCATAATTTGAATGGGAAGGAAATAGGTTATTAATATACTATCAAAAGCTTGACAACAAAGCATAGTCTTTGCTCTACACTTACAAAAAACATTTCAGAACAGCATTTCCATGAAGTGCATACAAAGGAACAAGCCTTTTTTGTCTTCCCCTGCCCCTTAGATTTGCTTTTAAAGCTTAGTATTTTTATCCTAATATATCTTACTTTGATGCTTTTTGTGTTGAACTTTTTTTCCCCTTTTTCAATAAAATCCCTCCATGTGTTAGCTTTTTTAGTGGCTTAACTCTGTTTCCTTGTTCTGTTTCATTCTTTTAATTTACTTGGAAATACAAGGGTTTGTTCTGGTACCTGAATGAGTAGAGTTCTTGCAGATTAATTCTTAGTAGGTTTCCAGCTAGAAAAGTTTTAAATACAACGTACCTTGTCCAATATAGCATGATACAGCAGCACATTTGTAGGTCATTTACAGCCTGTTGCAAAAGTCTCTGAAGTCTAAGAGCAGGTACTCTAGACTCAAATTTGATGTTGCATCCTGGAGATTTGTGCTTGCTATAAAATGGGGCAGATGTTTAGCTTTTTCTCTTTGATCATTCTGATGTCTATACATTCAGGAATAACAAGATCTGGAAGTTCCTAACTCTTCACTCTGACTTTTTATGGAATCTAGAAGAACAATGCTTAATATCAAGTCTTAAGCTCTTGTCCTCACTCAGCTTTTTAAATAAGTCTATTACAAATCAGCAGAAGACAACTGACTTCTCTGAAAGCAACACCACAGGAATCTCCAAATGCACTACTGGATAGACTATGAGAAAATTGGGAGCTCCTGGATTCTTCTGTACTTTCTTGTTACAGCCTCTAGATATTTTGTTGTATTACTTCTCTTGAAAGCCTTCTGTTGGATCACTCTACCTTACTCATGGATTTCTGCTTGCTGTTCACTAAACAGCTCAGTTAGGCGTTACCAGTGCTTAAAGCAGAAGTCTTACCAGAAAATAAGCATTTTTCCTGTGGATATACTGCAAAGGGTGGAAACAATAGTCAGAAAAAGAATAACAGATAAAGAGAGAGCATAGATTTGAAGTTGTGCTCCTAATTACACTAGAGATCCCATGTAAGAATTCCCAAAAGGTATTAAGGAAGACATTTCTTCCAGGCAGCAGACAGTCATACTACCATGCCTGGTAAGGTTTCACTTGGATTTTTCTGAACATAGAATAGATTTCCCTGTGAGCATGCATTTGCAGCTGAGTAGGTCTTCCTACTTACACCAGTGATGTTCTGGGAATACAGGGGTTTTGCTACCAGACACTCTACAGATGACATTCCATTTGTATTTAGTGTTTCTTAATCCCTCACAATAAAATGCATTATCCAGTAGCAAGTTCATTTTCTTCATGACATTTTAACAACAGTTGCTTAATCTGAATTTTTAAAGCATGATGATCTATGACACACAGCCAGATCTTCCAGGGAATGAAGAAAAAGATTTTTTTTGCAGAATCTCAAGGATTTTGCTACCTCACTGGAAAAACTCTTGTGTTATTGGGTTGCTAACTTCTAGGACAAAAGGTCGACAGATGCAATTTGAAGGTGTGGTTGACCGAGGGTCCTGCAGCTGTGAGAAAGGATGGATTAGCATAGCACAAATGCACTGGAAGTCATTGATAGAATATTAAAGGAATAACATATGTGCCTTGTAAAGTCTGAGGTATTTTCCAAAACCTGAGAATATAATCTAGCACAATTTGTAGCTTTCTAGATCTGACAACTTCACTGTGACCCTAAACAATACAGTAGACACCTTCTAAAAATACTTACTGTGTATATTTAATACTGACATAAAAAATATTTCCTGGCAGTAGGCAGTTTTAGAGGGAAGTTTTTCTGATATCTCTTAAATGAAGTGTGATTTAACAGTTTTTCAATAGCGTTTTCTTTCCAGAAGAGACATAGCTTAGTCACACCTGTACTTGTTCTGTTTCCTGAGTAGCTCAGCTTTGGTGGAAATGAACGTACAGCTCTTAACTAGTCCCTTGGTAAAAGAAGGAATGCAAGATGTCAAGAAGCTGGTAGTGTGAACTGTTCTTACTGAAAAGCTTCAGTCTTCAGCTACAGAAGCAGGAAAACATAGTTTTACTGCTGCCAACCATACTATAGTTCTAGCCACATGAAGCATTCCACTGGGAAAACAAAAATAGCAAACAAAATAGACTGATGTTCTATACACCTGATTCTTCTTTTTAAATAAAGCAAGCAAGCTGATCTTAACAGAGCCACATTTCTCCCCAGGCAAATGGTTGAGTCATTTCAATAGTACCTTGGCCTGGCTAGAAAAGAAGAGAAAAAAAGAGAATTCTGCAAATCCACAGTTGATTTGTAGTGGATTGGCCAGTGCAGTGTGAGCATCAATAAAACCAGCTACCAATCACCACTGTGCATAAAATCTAATATACAGACAGTTGTGACTTAGAAACAAGAAACAAAAAGGGCTGAAAACCCTCTGGGTTTCACATCGCTGAGCCAGCGTGGATCTCATGTGAAAGCAGGCTAAAATGAACTGAGAATTATCCTCAGACAAAGAAATTTTTGATAAAGAGCATTCTGCTTCTAGTAAAATTATTGCTGCTTGCTTCTCCTGACAAGATGTGTGTTATAAAATAAAAGTGAAGGCCCTTTTGGACAATTGCTTACTCTAAAATAATATATTAATGTAAGTATAAAACACTCATCCTTTTTTTTTTTTTTATTATATCAGATGGAAATAAGGAATAGAGTATGACTTTCCCTTATATTGGTCATTGTGTGCTTTTAGATATCTGTTGTGAACACGATAGGTAAATGCTAAATATCCTATTGATACTTAATGTATCATTCACGGATTTTTTTGTAACCAGTAACATTTGATCTTCTTCCAGTTAATTCTGAATATGATCCATTTGTACTAAACAAAATCTCAAGGACTGGAAGATATTCAAAATCTGCTGGCAAGGTCATGTTGGCTGAATAATATACCTGATTTACACCATAATGAAAAATTAGTGTCTGTCTCTCATCTCAGCAAAGTAGGTGAATAAAATGCAGCTTTTAAACAACTGTTTTGTACTATCCTGTGCACTTGAGTCCTTAGAGAGAACTTGAATACACATAAGTAGGAAGCAAAATAGATACTAACTGTGGTGTCATACAATCTGTCACTTAAATCCTTATCAGCACCTGAGGAATGAAGGCAGTAGCCTTTGAGATGGACTCCACAGCGTACACAAGAAACTATAGATAGGTGACTTTCAGGCAAACAACTAAAAATCAGAATGAAAACTAGAACTGGCAGATACTCTGATAACCAGCGAAGAAATCATGCAGCTTCTGTAGTCAGAAGATTTGTCCTTTAAACCTCTTACAGTCCTCTGAAGAAGTCAACAATCATGTGAATAGGTGTAGTGTGGTCAACACATTGTCCTTGGATTTTTAAAAGAGCTTTTGACAGAGTTCTTCAAGAAGGAAAGCTTTCACAGAATAAAAGAAAACCGTTCTCTCACAGATCACTAACACATTAAAAACAAGATGCAAGGATAAGAAGAAATGACTAGTATTCACAATGGAGGATGGTTGCCACAGAGCTCCAGTGGGACCTATTTTGTAAACACATGCTATTCTGTGTATTTATGAATGAATTGGAAAAGAGAGTGAAAAGTAAGATAAAACATTTCAAGGTGTTACAAATTATTTGGGATAAAATGCCAGATGAACTGCAATGATGATTATTGCTATGAATAATAATCACTGGATTTACAATATGGGATTCAAATTTTTTTACTAGGAGAAAAAATATTTGAGTCATTCCAAATAGTTCTCTGAAAATACCTGTCCAGAAAGTAATGTTTAAATACTAGAGAAAATATATAAAATTTCAGTGTGCCACACAGTACTGTGGACGCTACAACCACAGCTGTATCTAAGAGGTATTGATGAATGAATTAAACTGAGAGGTTTTTAACCTCTCTTTTTAACTTTAACTGTCTGGTGTGCCTCCTTCTGCTTCTGAACACTTTAAATTTATGACTCCTGGAAGAAGGAAAGCATCAGCCTCCGTATGTTGACTGTTACTTTCATCCCTGTATATACACTGGTGACTGATACTTGCTACAGAGCATTGAACTTTTAGATACTGGAGTTCTGAAAGATCTTTAAAAGAAGACTCATTAATATTGTGAAATTGATCACTTGAAAGATATGAAACAGCAGTGTTCAGGATGCCCCATAACCACATTTCTGCCCTCATGTACTCTACTACTTTTCAAATGCCTCAAGCTTCATTCAGGTTTCAGGTGGCTCACACTCCCAAGATGAAGTAACTAGTCAATATTACTGTATATCTCCATCATTCATCAAGCAGCCAATACAGTTATTTACTACATGCCATCAAGAACAAGCTCTGAATACAGAATTGTTCTTTTCCCAATGGGCATGGAGACCTCAGTGCCCCTCAGTTTCTCTCCCTGACTCTCCAGTGAAGTCAGAAAATACTATTAGAGGAAACAAAAGGATGTTGGTTATTGATTCAGATTCCCAGCTATCGCAAACATTTTTTCATATCATTATTTTCATTATTTTCTAAAGCTCTATTTTGAATGTAGTTATGTGCTTTTCCCTACAACTTTACCTGAAAGGTTATTCCAGAATTTCCTGAAAGGTTATTCCAAACTTATTCCTGAAAGGTAATTCCACAATCTAATTGTTCAATCTAATAATAATTCAGAACTTTTTCCTGATTGATTAATGGCTAGTTTATATCCACTTTTTCTTGACCCAATGTGCGTCTAATTGTCTATCCTCTCTGCCAGGGTGTTTTACAACACCCTCCATGTTGCCTCCCTTTACCTTTGTGGATATTCAAAGGTTGCAGTTTTTCTTCCTTCTCCTCCAAGACCTCTTTTTATAAGGATCAAGAAGCCAGGCTTTTCTAGTGTCTCCCTTAAGATAGGTAGTTTATTCCTCTAAGCATCCTAGTTGCCATCCTCTGCACCTGTTCTGAGTTCGTATCTCTTGGAGCCAGATGACCACAGTTGTACACAGTATAATATCATATATATCATTACTGTTTCTTCATTCCTTGGGATGGAATTTGATACTTTTTACTGACTCTTCTTCAGCTTAACTAACGATTGTTGGTGGGCAAGCCATACCAAGTTACCTTGAGTTCTTTTCCTCATTATAAAAAAATCTAGATATCACTTGTGCTACAAGTAAAAATAAGAGAAATAAGAGAATCTCAAAATATGTCATAGTGCCATTGACAGAAAAGCCAAAGAATCTACATTTCTCTTCTAAAACCCAAAAACTTTTAATGCAAAAAAGAAAAAATTAAAGATATTTTTGTGCTATCTTCTCAATTTTCATATGTACAACGGGTTCATTGACTCATATGGTTCCTAAATGACTTTGACATTTCATTAATGAGAACTATGAATCTCAGAAGAGCAAGGGAAAGAATTTCTCTTAGAATGTTGGGAGTTATCTTGACCTACAATTACAGTCATAGTATAGTTCAGAAGGACATTACTAAACTACACTAATTATGAGAGAACAATCTATGCTCTTTGTGAGTATGCTTCAACATTTTTTTCCTCACTTACCTAGCAACATTGGTCTGTTTTATATCACAAATGTACCAATAATTATAACACACAGCTTCAGGCTGGGTAAAACATAAGCTGCTGAGGTATTTTAGGCTTGTAGTGGAATGAAAATTGGTCTTAAATTACTTAGTTTGAGTATTGCTATTGTAGCTTAATCATATCTGCACATAATGTTTGGTGCCATTTTGTATGGTCACATGCACAGGAAGCAACTGTAACATGGCAAATTCGTGTTTCTGTCATAAAAAATTCATAAGGATAGGAATTTTGACATGATTGTGAAATGGAAATGGGAAAGGGTTGTAAAGAAACAATCATCCCTGCTAGTTGTCTTAAACTTTCTGATATTTTAAAATACTTCACCCTAGTAGTGTAGAATTTTAGTAATCTTGATGGCAAATTCCACGAATAGTTCTCTATTCTGGTATCGGGTAAAGGGTATTAAAATTAACTGCACAGCCAATGTAATGGTGAAATTCTGAATGGTAGGATGAAGGATCTGCAAAAAGCTATTTTATGTTCTAAATCTGGAAGTACATATTTAGTGACATTGCTAAGCACAGGCATGTTAATCATTTAATCACTGTTATAATGGTAGTCATGCCAAGATCTCTAATTAACATTGCATTTACAAAGCTCACTGAATCTTTAAGAAGATAGGTATCTTCGTAAATTTATTTTGTTACCATTTTTGCAATGCTCGCTTCCCATGGGAGCTGAATTGAGCATCTCGAAATGGCTGTAACTTGAGAAGCTCACAAATCCTACTCACAAAATTCTAAGCAATGAGGTTTTTATACATACAGACATATTGCCTGATTATGAAAACAAGGAGAAACAATTATTAGTACAGTGCCACATGGCTGTTCTATCAGCAAATCTGCTTCTACTATACCTAAAGTCTTAAGTCTCCAGGGCTTAGGGTAAAACAGCTTATCTTCTTGGGTTTGATGGCTTGATATTAGCTAAAATTTTTTAAAGTGCTTCGATGCTTTATGTAAAATCATCAGTCAGAGGTCTGAAAATTAAAAAAATAAACATAAAAATAACTAAAATCAAGGTAACTATCAAAGCAATTAAGTGGCATTTAACATTAGCGATTCTGTAACTAGAATACGACATACAGCTCTTGACATTGAAAAATTAATTCCTTCCTATAAATTTTACAAAAAAGCAGTAAAATGAATGCACGTACTGGAAAAGATGAATTCTGCAGTCATGGAAGTGGACCTTTCATTTCAGAAGAAAGTGAAATTTTGATCTAAGTGGCCTCACATTCTTGCTAGATCAAATCCCTAACCTTAAAACAAAGTGTAGTTGAACTAATTCAGTTTCATTTGCCTTCGTCTCAACTTTAGGGTAAGCTTCAGTTTCTCCAGTGCAACTCTGCAAACTGTGTCCTTGTTGACTAGAAAGGTTTTATTAACCTGTCAGTAAATACTGTATTTTTCAAGTTTGCAGTGAATTGGAAATGAGCTTTCTGAACACTACAATGTAGACAAAGTCAGGACTCAAATTTTGGCTCTAGGTGCTCATTTACAAATGAGCAATTCATCATGTGAAGTAGAAAGGAAATAGCTCCAGGTTTATGTCATACTGTTGGGAAGTGTTTCTCATTGACATGACTCTGCTGTAGATCGAACACTAGCAAGACTGGCAAAGCTGAGAAAGAAGCTGAATTTTGCTCTGACTTTCCATATTGTTCTGGTTAGAATGGGGAGACTGTGAAATGCATCTAAATGTGTTTAAACTATACAAAGCAGAAAAGAAAGGCATATTATAGGATAATGAATACTAGGGAGGAGGAAGTCATCTTTACAATGGCACCAAATAATTGCTCCTCTTTAAAGACTCAACTATAAAAAAGGAAGAACACCTAACCTGAGTTTATTGTGCTGTGCAGATGGCTCTTGCGACAACAAAAGTCTCTTTGATCATTTAAGAGTAGGCAAAGAAGTGAAATATACTAATGCAGCTGTAATCCCATACTGGCAAGTCAACATAACCTAGTGTGTCTTCTCCATGTAACATCAATATTTTGTTAGAGTATTTGTAACAGGAGTAATCATGTTGCTGGATTTCAGCTGCGAAAACTATTCCTAAATTTATGTAACCCAGTGGAGAAGACAAACTTTCAGGGCCTTTCAGAAATTTCTGACTGGATTTAGTTTTCTTATATTGAGGTTGTTAATATCTGTAGAAAGGATAGGGTATCTCAAAAGAGACTGCCTGAGAAGTGAAAGAGAATGCCTATTAAAAACATAAAAAAGGTCAAAAGAAAGAAGCAATGTGTCTTGTTTCAAAAGTATACAGTGTTATTTTAAAAATAAGATGAACGAATTATATCTAATTCCTGGCATGCAGCCCTGCAATAGACATGAACTTAATAATATTAAGGAATACTCAGGGTTCTTTTTAATGAAATCAAAGTATTGATTGAATTCAGAGACATTCAAAATATATCTGTGTGCATTCTGTGATAGAAATGGAATTTTCTTTACAGTTCTGTTGTCTAGTCTCATACCATATACATACAAACTATATCCTAAAATCTAGTTCTTTACAACAGAATTAATAAATCTATCTGTTGCCCTCATTTTTTGTGAGCTGGGCAGAGAGTTGTGCCTTGGTACTACCTAGATTCTGTCTGCATGTCTAGGCAATAAAGTATGCTGTTATATGTGATTAAGGATGCACCTCTTTCCCTTATGCTGCACTTTACAATAATCCTCCAATTGTTGATTTTATTCTATAGTTACTGCAATAAATTATGTTCCTGATGGCAGTTCACTAATGCATTCCTGTAAAAGCTAATATAAAGTCAATAGAAAACAAAAGAATGACTCCTGCTAATTTTAGCAGGCCTTGGTTCAGACCAGCTTTATTTTTCTCTTTTTTTATATAGAAGAAATAAATAACTACAAGACACTGCCTAGATACTTACTTTATAACAGTGTATGTGTATGGAAGATATAATTTTAAAGTTTGGAAGCCAACACCTAGCATTTCAATTTTTTCATTAATGCAAGTTATGGATATGGATCACTAGAAGCATTATACTTGGGCAGTGGCAGCCAATAGTTTAATTCATCCAAAATAATGGAATGGCCATTCTCTCCCTCTATTACTCCCACTGGCATTAGGTCTAGACAATGTCACATCAAAGAGCAGCAGTTAACACCACGGCAATCTGACACAAACCTGGAGCTATTTCCCTTTTCCTTCACATGATGAATTGTTCATTTGCAAATGAACACCTTGAGCCAAAATACTAATGCAGAGTTTGCCTGCCCTACTGTTTGGAAGAATTACTACAATGACAATAGCTATTGCTATTATGTAGGTGCCTGGTGTGATTTGTCATTGAATAATTTAATTTGTCAGTAGTTAATATTCACAGACTACAGTCTTCCAAATTAAATCACATTTCAAGATTTTCAAATTCTATTAACCTTTGTGTTTGTTAATATAGGCTGTTACTCAGAAAACCATATATTTTGTCAAGTCAGAGCAAATTTCTGGGAAAGGGGAAGAGAATCTGATGAATCGAAGCAAAGCCAAGCCTACACTTTTACTGTTCAGTAACAGTAATGTCACAGAGAGGAAAGTGTGTTTTAAGATTCGAAATGTCTCAATGGTTACCATTTTTGTACTCGTGTGTTTTCTGCTGCAATGGGAAAGAATTGTAATGTTAACACTGTGGCTTCAGATACAAGTGTGGCACACAAGTGGGTGCCTAGTTGCAGTTACATAGGACTTATATAGGGGATATCTGAAACACTGTGCCCATACTATTGCACTCCTTTGGTGAACATTCACTCCTAAATGATGATGAAATAACAGTTTGAAGTTGACTAAGGCTGCTGCCTTGACAGTGATGGTTAGGAAGGTATGAAATAAGCAAAATGTTAATTCCATTTCTGTAAAGCACAATCCATCTTACAAAATAAGAAAGATAATAAACATATCTACAATAAAGCTGTCCGGAGTGAAATGCTTTGAGGTACAAAAATCCTTTCAGGACTCAGAATGTTAATCTTTTGATTTATTATCCTTGAAAATTAAGACAGAATTCTCTAAATTAAGGACCTGACCTGAGAGTCTTTTCCTCATCACTGTAATTACACTAGTATATGTGAGAAGGATGCCCACAGAAAATTACTACTGTAATGCACCTTCAATAATTCAATCAAATACTGCAGCTTCTGAATACTTTCTTTGTTTTGTCTTTGGTAATCCCCCTCATGCCACAGTTGATGCTGACTTTGTCACAGCTAATAAGACTGTATTTTTGCCTCTTTCTCAAGAATTAATGCTTGGTTTGTTTTTTAACACAGTTTCCAGGCCTAGATGAGCAATAGAAGTGTTTTGAAAAATGACACCCAAGCACACAATGCATGAGTTTCAGATTTGGTTACAAGGCACCGTACACGTGATTATAACACACCATAGCTTTGAAGGTCATGCTTTCACAGGCTGCTAAGTGGAATCCTCTTCAAAGCTATCACAAACAATATTCTCTAAGAGTGTTCAGGGAAGAACACCTGATGATTATACTCTTTGTATCACAGGTAAACCAGTTAATTTGTCTCTATGCTATAACGGAAAAAGCTTGTAAGCATCACAGCTTTATACTTTAATAAAAAAAGCTAAATAAGTATTTTAAATAACTTCAGACATTCAAAGCAAAAGACTGGGGAATTCTGGGAGCTCTGTTTTATCATAAACTTTGCAAGCAAATGACAAAAACCTTCTTGCAATATGCATAAAACAGGTCAGGGATGCCAATTACAATATTATACAATCTTGCCAGTGCTGCAAGGGATTTCTATCTGTCTGAAAATAAAAATCTCCTCCAGAAGCTAACACCTGGGTGTTTTATTAGCACTTTATCTGAACTGGTAATGCTCACTCAATTTCATTCCTTGCATTTTCATTTGAATTTAAGTGGTTCAGGTTTCTCTGTTTTTCTTTGCCCACAAGCATTTTGATTATAAGGATAGATTCCTTAGAGCCTGACAGCAGAAATTAAAAAAAAAAACCAAAACATTCTAATTAAAGATGGCCAGCAGAATCTGTATTTGTTAGCTGACCTGGAGTTTAACGAGA
>JBCJKH010074760.1:18645-37391 GCA_039877255.1 Loriculus beryllinus | reverse complement strand
ATGATACACAAATCTGGTAAGTGGATTTTGTAAGATTTTTGTTCCAAATGGTGAAAATCCTATGAGATACTCACAGAAGGTAGCAGAGGATACTAAGCCTTAAAAAATGCCTTGGTACTTCTGGTTTGCATATAAAGATACTCTTTGGGTAGGTTATTATTTTTTATCTTATTTTTTAAATTTTTGGTTAAAGAAAATTCTGATGTATGGGTTATTTTTATTCATTCTCATTAGCTGCAAATATCACTGACAGCTATGTCAGAGTAATTTCTGAAATCACTGAAGTAATTAGCTTGAACTTTGCAGAACTTTACAGAGAGCTCTCCTTTCCACTAGATTCAAAGCTACAATACTGTATTACTAAAAATCACCTTACAGATTTGCAACATTTTTGTTTTCAGAAATTACTGGCTGCTTGAACTAATGAAGCAAACCAGCCAGCTCCAAAAGCAGTTTGTAATCAATTTTCTACCCGTGTAGAAATTTCTTTGAACAGTACAATGGACTTAAACCTGGCTAAAAACATTCTTCAGCTTAAGACTTCTCCCAGCTACTTGCAGGTAACCAGTAGTATAAAATGAGTGGATCCCCACCCTCTGCTCTTTATTCCTTCCCCTCACTTCAAGACTGGGGATGCATTAAAGTTGGGCAAAGTGTTTTAGCACTCTGATGGGTCCTTACAAACAACAGTCAGACAGCCATAAATTACAGCAGTGTATAGGTTGCTCTAAATTACTGTACGTTTAAAGAAGTTTAATGATGACAGAAAGACAGCCAATTCTTTGGGAGAACCCCCATTCCTGAGCTGAAAAGACCTTGGCACAAGAGAGAATCTTGCTCTTTTTCAGTGCTTCTGCACTATTTTTAGGAGTCATCATTCTTCCATGCTGAGAGATCATTTTCTAAGTCCTCTGTGTTGCCATAGCAAAAGCTGAATTTTTTACCCCCAATGCTTGACAAAAAAGACTCTGTGCAATATTAGAGAAAAACGTATAAACAACAGTTTTAAAATTACTCCAAATATTTTCCTGTATTACATGGATTCACTTTCTGAGCTACATTAAAGTACAATTTAGTTTCATCAAGTGTGCAAAAATATGTCTGAATTTGTTCAGTTATCCTCAAACTTGGGGATTCTGAAGAGAGCTAATCTTGCCTCATGATTTTGAAAGGTTGTTGAACTGGAAGAGTATGGTTAGTGAAGAGGAGGACATACTTTCTCAGGCAGACGTTTTAAGAGATGGATTCATTTATAGCTGAAGTTAACAGGAAATCAGGACAGCTAGCAACCACAAAGAGAGAAAAACTGCTACACTAAGGAAGAAAAAAAATCACAACTTTTTCTACTTGTAAGAGCCCAGGTATTGGAAAGTCATTCTGGGAACAGCCTAATACAAACACAGGACCTTAAACTTTAAATCTGCCCTCAAATACTTTGGAGAGTAAAAAAAAAAAAAAAAAAAAAATAAAATAAAACATTCACAATTGATCAGTTTTAAACTAAACTTCATACCACTGAATCCTGCATGCACCTGGGACTGAACATTGGAATTTCACCCCATATTATTAGTGTGCCAGCTAAGAAGGCGTCAATCATTTAGCTCAGTATGCAATTAAATATTCAGCAGCACTGGATGTTAGTAACACAAAAGGGGACAGAATGATGTAGCAGACACACAAACACTACAGCTTTTAGTATATACCAATTTGCATTCTAAATAGATGCTTGACTTTTCTTCTGTGACAGTCTCACAATTGATTAGATAAATATTTTGCAGTAAGCCACCAGAATGTAGGGGCATAAATCAAAGTGTCATTTTAAAGACTGAGAAATCCCTTAAACAACTAAAAAAGAAATACTGTTGTTTGAAATAATCCATTACTTCCAAAGTTTTAAAGGCTTGATCAAGCTCTAGCTCTGTGAACACTACAACTTGGCTGACCATTTTCCACAACTAGTATTTCACCCTTACATTTTTCAGACATGAATGTCCATATGGCATAACTGGAAAGTGGAATTTCTTGATCTTCTAAAACCTAATAAACAGTACTAATTTATGATTATGTATAATATAAAACAATAGAAGCAATATATGTTAAATGTAAGTAAAGGTAGAAAGAACTGTTATTTAACTACCCTGCATGTGTCTGCAAATGTAGCTTAGGTAAATATAAAAAAATTCCCATGTACCAAAATGAAGGCCTATAAAAAAAAGTAAAGAATTTGTTTAATATTAGACTGTGGGTGAAATGAGGGTGGCCAGAAAGTAGTAGCTGACTACAGCTCTCATTTCTATGACCTACTTTCAACAGTCTCGCACACAACAAATTTTGCTGCCAAAACATTCCATTAGGGGAAGAGCTGGCTTGAATGAGGAGATAGAAATTCTTCCTGCCTAAGCCCTGGGCACGTGGGGACACAAAGCATGTAGTATCTGTTAAAAAGTTTTAGGAAAATTGTTTCTTTCTCTCGTGCATTCAGAAAATCAGGAGGTATGGCATCTTGTAACAGTGACTAACTGCTGCCCTTGGCTGTACAACGCTACAGTCTCTATTTAGAAAATCTGTCCTTCAACATTCACATTCATTGCACAGTGAGAAAGACCTCTGAATAAATAATTTAATCTTTTTCGCATTCCTTCCTGTGGTTTCCTTTATTGTAAGATTTGCTACATGTTTGCACAGAATTACAGAAGGGTTGATGTTGCAAAGGACCTTTGGAGGTCACCGTGCCCTCCCTTCAGATACTTGTTCACATTTATGGGTTCCTTGCCTGAGAGTTCTCTTCTCTAGGCACCATCATCTTGGCAGTCCCTCAGCAGACTCTCTCCAGTAGCTCCGTAGCTCTGTCGCTCTGGAGAGCCCCAACTTGTACACAGTACTTCAGTAACCAGCAAAGAGAGGTTTTTTAAGTTGAAAACTTAGTCTGTCTAAAGTTTAACTACTTAGTAAGTGCATTTTACGAAGCTTGTAATTTGGAAGCTGTTAGTTGTGTGTCAATTAACTGCAAGAAATTTCTGATGCAATTGATTATTTAATCTGTTTTAAGAGAGTAGTGTATCATTTCAGCAGACAATACAAGACATTCTTATCACTTAGAGGGTTTATGAATTTGAATAGACTACTCAAGGCTGTTGTTAGTCACTGAGTTTGTGGTTGTCACAAAAAGGAAATGCACACTGTCATTCTTCCAAAACTGTGGTGGCTTTTCAATTGTTGAGAGTTTTTTTGTGGGTTTGAGGGGTTTTTTTTTGGGGGGGAGGAGGGGTTTGTTTGTTTATTTTGGTTGGTTTATTTTGGTTTTGTCTTTCCCTTACATTTCCCAGCAACAAAAGAATTGAAGGCCAAGGTTTTCTGATGATGACAACCTATGGAAATTGCATTTCTTAAAAAGTTACTGTTTAGAAAAAACTGGCCTAGTGCGACTCCCCTGCCCAGTCCAGACTGAATTGACATTACTTATCAACACTGGTTATTCAGTGGGGAAATTGTACTTCCACAGCGGTTTAAGGGTTGCAGATAGTGGAAAAGCAGCTCAAGAAAAGAAAAAAAGAAAAACCAACAAAACGTATGGATCATTCCTCTCCATTGCATACAAACACAAAAAGCAGTAGATGAACCTGGACAGTTTCAATTTACGTTATGTGACCTTCACTTATCTGGCATATTTGGGATGTGACTGAGATAGCATCCTAGTAATTTATGAGATGGTTTAGCATGAAAAATGAATTGTCTGGGAGCTGATCTTTCTAAGCATTAAAAAGAAAAAAACCCACTTTTCAAGCTATGCTGAACTCTCTCTCTGAATGGAAAGCTGTGTTAAACGAGAGCTGAAATCCAAGACAGAAATGGACAAAAATACTCTGCTGATTGTTTTTCTTATGCTGCACACAACAATGTCAGCTTATTTGTTTGTGTTTATTTTGTAGTTACTAGTAGGTATTGAACAGAAAAATGGCAAGGTACCTGATTTTGTCTGAGAAGCATGTCACCCATAGGCTGTGGTAGCTCTATCAGGAAGAACTAAATAATGCAGCTCCTCCCCAGGGTATGTTATTTTTAGGCATCAAGAGTGGCTTCTGCTCAGCACCTGCGTTACCTGCTACTGCTTCTCTTGCTCTTAGTCATTTCCCTATGCCTCTTGAAAGCTGGTACCATTATTTGTATGGCTCTTCTTATTTTCAGTCACTATGTGACCTTGCATTTCATTGCAACCTGTCTCTAGAGCAAACTTTGGGAACAAACTCTCTAAATGTTTTCCATAATACCTGTGCACAGAGGAACAGAATCCATACGGTTTCCTTGATGACAGAGAGGTATGGAAATAAAATTTGTGACACAAAATCCCACTTGTAGAAAAGTTCAGGATGTTGGAGAGCATCTTGCAAAATCAAGCCTCTCTCTGCTACCTTCATTATACAAACTTGGATGCCTCCAAATGTCACTGAATTCAAGAGGCTGACTTCCCAAATCAGACATTTTTCATGCCACATTGATGCAAGGTGGGCCAATTTGTGTCTCTCTGAATCACTTAATTTCCCACTAGTATTCCAAAGCATGAGCAGAGCAATAGTCATAATTAACAATTGTGTCACAGCTCTCTGCTCAGAAAGCTGATAACTGAGCAGAAACGAGCCAAACACATGCTGTTAAGGGTTCATTGTTCTTATGCTGAACAAATCTGAACAAAAGCTGGAAAACTTTTGAAAAAGAAAATAAAAAAATAAAATAAAAATGAAGCTGTAAAAACCTAATGACAGTTGATAGAAGCCTTGGCACATTCAGATTTGACTTCTGACTCATCCATGCATAAATGCCACGTTTAACTTCTAAAAGAGACCCTAATTGTAGCTTTATCTCTGCGTTAGTGATAGTTATAGATCTCAGCTTTATCTATTAATAATAGCATCCAGAAAAGCACCCACATCCAGTCTTTGACCCTAATTTAAAGGCATGGCCGCTATTTTCAGATACTAGGTACTTCAGATTTTGTTCCCTAATCACACAGAACATGACTCAGATATTCACAAACTTGACTGAGAGGAGCAGTCAAGCACTACTCTCTTACAATTAAAATTAAAACTCTTCTGCACTTAAAGGACTGAAAATTCTGTCTGTCTATCTCATGGGTCTAGGAAATGAAAGAAATATAGACAATAGACTCTTTCAGTCCTACATTTCATCCTTTTTCATATTATTAATTACCATTTTCCTCCACGGTGACCAGTCATAGACACATTGCTTCCTCTGAATCCCAAGCAGCTGACACATAGTGTGATTTGTCCTGTATCCAAACCTCCAGCTTTGGTTCTGAGATCAGGAAGACAGAATAACATCTTTTTCTTCAACCATCATTAGTGCTTCAGCAGAAAGTAAATAGATGTCTTGAATATGGGAAATATGTGTATGAAACTCATGTGTAAGTTGACTTCTTATAGCTACATTACCAGCAACGTGTCACTCATAAGATCAATTATGCCTTTTAATGAGCCACTGTAGAGTAGGTACATCTTCCAAAAGGTACAAAAGAACCACAACATCTACTGTGCAGTTGTATGTTTTCTCCCTGCTTTTTACAGGATTAATCTGTTATTATTTACATCTCACAGGAAACCACTGTCCATTACAAAGTATCTGCAATTGCTTCAGACAGTTATCCAAGAACACAAAACTGTTTTACATAAGGTCTAGCTCAGCTGAAGACATAAAATGACTGATTACCTTGATCTGTGCCCTTACCTTCTTGCCCTGAAGTTAGTCACATTTGTCACCTAACACTTTTAATGCTTATGGAAACAGGATGCACTTACTTCAGGACATCTCAGCGCTGTTAGTAATTTTCACTTCCCAACACTTCTTTAAATGAAATCTGAAACACAATTTCATTTTGAGCATTGAGCAGCAGATCACAGGAGCCCTTCTTACTCCAGTTACTCAAACAGAAATGTAAGTTGTTCCAATAAGCTGCATCACATGCCAAAGCTATAGGCACAGCCACATTTTCCCTATACTTTTGGCAAACTCAAATAGCAATGCTTAGTGCTACCAAAAAAGTCAATAAAGAAAACACCATCCATCAGCTGGTGAACCAGCAGTTCACCATTACCTCCTTATTAAAGTGAACTTGCTGTCCCACCGTTTAGGGTCCTTCACTCCAAACTGAGTTAAATTTGACTGCTAAAATGTTTATCATTCAATATAGGATAATTTCTGACTACCCAGTTTGCCCTGCATAGTGTTTTACAAAACACTACTCAATCAAGACCTTTCTCAATTGGTTCACTTTTATGAAAAGCCTAGGAGATTACAGTTGCACAATTTACTTAGAAATCATCTCAATGAAATTTGGAAAGCATAATCTAGAGGTTTTTAAAGCAGAATAATTCTTCTATTCACTTAAATACTTCAGTGCAGTGCTGCTTGGATAAAACAAGATGTGGATTCATTGACAGAAGTCAATGTCACCCAAGTGATTCATTTGTTGTTTGACCCCCTATGGAATGAAAAAGTTTAGATCATATGAAAAGAGGCATTCCCAAAATTTCTGGATAGTTTTATATACATGCATCTTCTCCATATCATGTGTTACCTTCAAGAGTGAGCCTAGCTCCACTATACAACCTGTAGAAACTTTCACTCTTTCCATGGCACCAGGCAAAATGAAAACTATCTCACACATCATGCCTAGTATGGCAGAGGTATGATTTAGTTGGTCCTACTGCAGTGAAAGATAATTACACAAGTAGGACTTACGTCAAACTTCAGAAACATGAAATTGCTCAGGTCAGCAATTTATGTTCCTTTCATTTTGAATGAGAATTACAACAATACAGCTCTATGACAGCAAACCTGATGAGTGCATGCAAACAACTACAGCAGAAAATTTACAGAACCATACATATACAAAACAGATTACTTGAAAAGGAAGTTAAAGCATAAAATGCAATCATGAATATAATGACAATGCTCATCTTTTTAATACTACTATCATTAAATGGCAGCACAGACACTTGAGGGTTGCCTGTAATTTATTTTCTATAAGAGATGAAGTTTTGTATTCTGCATGGCTGATTCAACTATTAGAAATAACTGTATATGGCCAGTTAAAGATATTGCAGGCTGTCATGGCTGATTCAACTATTAGAAATAACTGTATATGGCCAGCTAAAGATATTGCAGGCTGTCAGTGAAGCGATGGAAGAACTATCAGGACTGAGAGATGAGGCAGGCTGTATTTCACAGCCTGACGTCCAAACCACAGACCCCTCATATATTTCTTTGACTCTCCTACCATTACATTTGCATTAGTTCAGCTCTGGTGATGTCTGCTGTGACAAGGCCAGCCCTGACAGACCACTGGAACTCTTGCTGCTGTTGTGGTTTAACCCTAGCCAGAAACTAAACACCACACAGCCAGTGGGGTGGGGGAGAGAATCAGAAAAGAAAAGGTGAGAAAAGTTATGGGTTGAGATAGACCATCTGATAAGTAAAGGAAAAGCTACACACACAAAGCCAAACAGAAATTCATTCACAGCTTCCTGTGGGTAGGAGAAAGCCAGCCCCAGGACACCTGGGCTCCATCACATATAATCAAACATACCTGTGTTATCAGCACTGCTCTCAGTAGAGACCCAAACTATCACCCCACACCAGCTGCTGTGCAAGAAATTTAACTCATCCAAAACCAGCACAGCTGCATATACAGCCAAGTCATCATATGTAGGGATGAAAATTATGGTTGCCTGTTCTACCTGACCAGTGTTACTTTCCCTAGCTCAAATGTCCTTGTGACTGCAGCAGTGAGGAACTTGGGGAAAGCAAAAATGTGCGTCTCAGAAAAAGCCATTCTACAATGAGCCTAGAAGTCATTGCTGAAAAACAACCCATCAGGAATCTATAATGAGGAAGATTTTGGTGGAAACTGTGGTTTTCATGCTTTCAAAAGGCAAAAACATTCTTTAACAAATTTAGTTTCACAGTCTCTTGCCACTATATGCAGAAAAATATCTAGACAAAATAGGAAGAGGTGTGCACGCAAGGGATGGGATGGAGCATATTAGGTATGAACTAGACACTTCCATAGCCCTGCCTTCAGACTCAGTCTTAAGTTGGACATATATTCACTCAATAAATTTTCCTTCACCCAATTTTAAGCTGCATCAAGGAGCTGCATATCAGCATAAACCATTGCTAGGGTTTGAATTCATGAATATCAAAAATTACTGAATCTGCAGACTTCAGAGAAGTAGATTACATTCTATTTATACTCATGGCCAAATTCTAACCTCTACCATAACAGCCTCAAATTACAGCATTTTTGCTGGCACAAATAATTTTTCTGTTTACAGCAGTTTATGTGAGGTCAGACTGCATATAAGAGAGGAAGAATGAATGGATTAGTGCAAATTTATACAACAGTTCTGAGATATTGAAGCAGAATGTGAAAACTCCCAAATTAAAACTGTTCCAAACAGAGTTGATTTATTTATGATACTTTGACAAGAGAAGGAATAAAAAAATGGCTGCAAGACAAAATTTTCCTGCATAAAATCTAATATTGTCTCAGATCAACATTTATAATTTCATTTTTGCCTTATGATATTTTACCCATATTTAAATTATCATAGGAGAGAATTTCTAAGTTTCCAGGAATGTCAGCCATCCTTCAGCTGTAAGAAACCTCATATAAGCACTGTCTGTTTAAACACATATATAAAGCAGTAAAGTTTCAAGGGTATGGCATGCAAGTAAATTATTTTATATCACACTTATCAGCATATCAAGCCTGAGTCACTTTCCTGAAAGCCTTTGTTCACAAGGAAAGTGTTTGCAAACTCACAATGTACCAGATATACCAGCCAGCTGTGTGCTTAAAAAGTAATTGACAGAACAACATTCTTAATCTCACATTCTGTATTTTTATTATCTTTAAAAATCAGTCCTACATGGGAGCATCAAGGAAACTGGGGTTGCCCTGACCCAGGTGCAAGACCTTGCACTTGAGCTTGTTGAACTTCACGAGGTTTGCACTGGGCCACCTCTGAAGTCTGTCAAGGTCTCACTGGATCCCATCACTTCCTTCAGTGTGTCCACTGCACCACACACTTGGGGTCATTGGCAAACTTGCTGAGGGTGCACTTGATCCCACTGTCCATGTTGCTGACAAAGATGTCAAACAGTGACAGTCCCAATACCAACCCCTGAAGGACACCACTCGTTACTGGTCTCCACCTGAACATTGAGCCAACTCTTCAAGTTGACCAAACCCTCATGTTTAAGATAATGCCTATTTTTTAACACTTTGTCCTGCAGTGATACTCTGTTGTGTGTGTAACACAGGATATTCATAGTTCATAAACTCTTAAGTATTTGCATGATATGTTTCAGAGCTGCTGTGTCGTATCTGCCCCATCAAGCCTGGTAACAGATAGTCTCTTCAATAAAGACATAATGCAGCTACTCTGATGTAATTCTAGCTGTATCTAACTTTGAAAAGTACTAGAGAAGTACATAAGACTGTTATCAGGCTGTTAGTTCAATTTTCTATCCTCTAAAGAAAAGGTGTAAGGTATCTTTCCCAAGCAATTTCACTAAATGCAAATAGATGTTTCAAGCAATTCAGAAAACATTTGCTACCAAGTAGAAAAACACTAATTATCATAAAAAGATGCAAGTAATTGTTCTGACCTACACTGCCAGTTTCAGAAGTCTGACTCATGGTTATTTTCAAAAAACAAGGAGCTGATTTCTTAGTTGTAAGGTATGAGAGCAAACACCAGCCTACAACTGTACAACAGAAAACTACAATTCCACTACTTTTTTTCCCAGAGCTTAGCAAAATGAATAAACTGAAATGTAGTACACATTATTGTTGCTGAACATTAAAGTTCTAATTAAAATTAATAGATAAGCTTAACAATCTAAACCTAACATTTTACAGTACGGACATTAATTTTTAACTTTAGGTTGGTTTCTCACAGATATTATTGTAAATTTCTGCTGAGCTAAATCTCAGATATTATAACCAAGGTTCTCATGACAGAAATGTGCATCTGTTCTGTTTTTCTTTTTTACACCTCTAGACAAGGCATGAACATTTTCAAGTGGAATACTTGCCTCACTTTGGCTTCTGCATGTTGCTGTGGTGCTCAGAAGTGGCCGAATTGTGGTTACCACATCCTCACAAATAGCACATCCCAAGGCAAGTCCTTTTGGATGGAACTGAGTTCTCAAGCTGCATCCTTAAGGGCTCACATCTTCAATATCACATAAAAGCTCAGAACATTTTCATTTTGCATAAACATTTAGTTTAATTTCACCACCTTCTCCTCCTCTTCACAAGGAAGGATTTTAATGAGGCCTTCAACACCTAAAATAAAGATGTACTAGAGCTCTAGCTAATTACAGTAGCCAATTAGTCCAATTAGCTATCCATTAGAATAAACTATACTCAACCTAAATGCAATGCCTCACCAAAAAAAAAAAAAATAAAAAAAAAAAAATTCTTGCAATTGATGATGAAAATAATAAAATAAGAATGGCTGAAATGATGACTGGCATGGGGCTTTTTTTTAACCGCCCTCCTTCTAACTGTTTTCTTTGCTGCCCTACATTAGACAACACACTAAATCAGATATCAAAACATATACACTTTCATAGGCTTTGAACTCTGTTTACTCTACCATCATTTGTCTAATCAAAGCAACTTCGTCTACGCCACTTTAAGAGAATTGTCTTTGAAATATCAGACCTAACTCAAAGGAGTAATATATGCAGAATGAAAACAAATTCCTTTATTTAAAGTATAATTTTCTTTAGTATGTGCAGAGCTGAAGATGTCATTAATCTGGATTCATTTATTTACTTCTACTTAATATAGAATTACTTCTTATTTATATAATGTCAAAAAAAAAAAAAAAATCCTTTCCAGTTAATAGTATCCATCCTAAAAACAATGAATGGCACAGTAGGTATTTTTAACCACATTAATCATTAAAAATAGTTAGAGAAAAAATATACGGCAATTCTCTATTATTTTAAACAGGAAGTGCTATTTTCTAAAATGAGCAATTTAAACATTATCACATTTTATGATAAGCAAAACACGTTCAAATTCATTCTGAAAATATAACATGCTTGAAAAGAAAAAAATACCATATTTACCAGCACTTTATTTACCAGCGTTCCTAACCTGAGCTTAACTACTTATAATTTACATTACAAATATGCATGAAGTGTTGGTCAAAGCTGCTGTAAAAGTGGTCTGGTGAAGGAGGACAGGCTGAACTGAGTTCTTATTTCTCTATAAGAAAGTGTAAAAAAGATGACTGCAGTGAAACAACACATCTCAGCTGCTCACAAGGTTAAGCCAAGCTATCACTCTCATTGAAAACTCAGGCCCAGCACAATCCACATGCTTTAAAGAACTGGAAAAATAAAACTCTCATTTCTAACCAAAGGTGTTATACACTGATATCAAATCCACATCCCCGTTTCTGAAAAATAGATTCAGCTTTCTTCTGAATGCTCAGTGTTCAACCAAGGACACTTTGGAGAGTACAAAATGTCTGAATTGAATACTAAGAGGAAAACAGGTTTTTCTTTTTTTCTTTTTTTTCCCCAATCTCTTCTGAAAATGTACTAAGAAGGAAAACAGTGTCATCAAATCTGTATGAGGGTAGCAACCTTAGTAAATATTAGAAGATAACAATGCTAACAACGATGCAACTTCTTACTAACTGAAATCTCAGATTTTACAGCTTCTCAAGTGTAATGTATCTACCACTTGTAAGATATCTAATCTATCAGGAACTTAATCTTCAACAGAAGTTCTTGCAAATCATTATTAATAACACCACATTTATTCCTTATTGAATCTCAGCAAAAACTTGCTCAAAATACATAATGGACTTAAATATTCAAACATGATGAGATAAATGTTCTCAAAGCTATTTCTAATCATATAAAATATTAATCCCTTAATTTAAAAGGAAATTCCTGGAAATGCTGGTAGTTTTCTAGGACAACAAGGATTTTCAAGGTTATTAGCTATTTGTAAGATTCTTTCTGCATATTCTTTACTCCAGTGAAAGACTCAAAAAAATTTCAGTAAACAAAGACTCAATCAGATTATTAGTTTTAAATGTGATTTCCCCCCGCCCCCCCCCCCTTCAAGTGATGATTAATAGACATATGCCACATTATGATACTTTGCATAATTATGGTTTAGGGAAACAGTGATAGGTAAATGGATGAAGGTTCAGGCAAAATTCCTTTTCCCCCTCTTCATCCTTTGAACGCAAAGTTCAGATAATGTAATAACAATTTTAAAAAGTAAAGCTGTACAAAGAACTTCAACATTCCTACATAATACTGTCACTGTTTTTTACAACTGTGATAAGATGAAAGACAAAGAAAAGCAAAATGCCTTCATTTATCAACTGATACAAAGGAGAATACAGAAAAGCAAAATGCCTTCATTTATCAATTGATAAAAAAGAGAATACAGAAAAGCAAAAGCAATTCTTCATTACTTCCTTAGCAGCACACTGGACCTAGCAGAAGCTGCAATCACTGAAGACCCATTTTCTAAAGAACAACTCTTCAATTCAAAATTGATTTCAGTGTGTTTGGAGGTGTGAAGAAAACATACATGCACACAAATTAACTGCAATACCTCTCAATTCCAAGGAGAGGATTATTTGAAAAAAGCAGCAGCTTTCTGAAGGCAAACAAAAAGGAGCAGCTAGAGGGCTAAAAATTTTTATCCCAGGATAGGACAGAAAGACTATTAAAAGACATCATTATTTGAAGCTCACAGTAAGTGTATAGAAATTTTCAAGTCTATATTAAAGGAAGGGGAAAAAAAGATGTTGGTTTTAAACTGCAGAATAAAAGACTATTAGAAGAAAAAGCCTCTTGCACAAAGCTGTAGTTATTGCTTAACTATAAAGAAGAGGGGAAATAACACTAATGAGCTATATTTAAAACAATAAAACAGGATTCTGAGACTTAGTGTGCTGCCTACATACAAAAATGAAAACTCGCTCCTCCAAAAAATAAAGCACTTTCTTAAACCTATCGAAAGGAACCCACCAAAGAAACCTCAGGATCCATAGATCCCTGAGCTGTAAAGAGGGTGCTGTTTAGGGATTCAAAGGGTACAATACCAGATCTGTGTGTCAAGCAGGACATTTTCTTGGACATTGTGTCTATAAGCACTTTTCTTTGATTCTACCCTTTCTATGTCTTCCACCAGCTCACTGCTATCATCAAAATACAATATGTATTAAAAAAACACTTAAAAATTAGCGCCTTATAATCTCATTTAGGATTCCTGAAATCTTCCATACAGAAGCATAGAACACCAGTGGATCCAACAGATACCTTTCTTTGTTGAGCATTTTCAAACGTTTCTAACACTTTTGATACAGCTTTTGAGGAATTAATACTCTAGAAAATCAGTTCAGAAGATAGAGGCCACATTCTACATTTGATGTGGCTTTAGCAGGCACTTTAACCAACTGTTGCATACCAGCACATCTGGCCCTCCATCAACTGCCTTGAGCGCTTAAAGATGAAAACACGTCAATAAACACAACAGAAGTAGTTTCAAGGTTCCCAGACCTTACCAGCTTCATTGCTTCTTGAACATTTCAAGTCCTCCTCATTTATGTATTTACATTTTGGTGTATTAGAAATGTGAAATTTTCAAAAGAAAATCCGAATATTTGTAAAGCCTTTTTTGGTTTTGTTTTACTTCAGCTAAATTGTGGACCTGCCTACTGAAATAGACACATTTTGAAAATATAACAGATGCTTACAAATATGCCCTACTTAGACAGTCATCTCTTCTTTATGCATTTTCATTAGCTGCTTCCATGCAGCTTTTGAGGTTTTTGTTGAAAAGCAAACACAGCCATCTAACAAGCAAATATGTTTTCAAACAGAATTGTTGTGTACAGCATGATGGGCTCCATTGAGAAATATTTGAAGAAAGACTTTTATACCCAATTCTCATGAATATGTGATTACAGGGTGATGAAATGTAATTTATTACATTAGTCACCAGAGAGAAATTCTGGCATTTTTTGGCAGGTTTCTCAGCATGCAAACAAATGACTGCCTAAATTGGCCAGCATGGAATTTGCTGTTCTTTGGTTTTGCCGTAAATGTCTACACTTTATTGCTGCTCTGGGCCAGTGATTCAAACAAAATAAGAAAGCGGAAGTCAGTGGAACAAGGGAATGAAAAGTCATAACTAGAACAGCAAAATATTTGTGATTAATGAAGGCTTCTGGTAGCACAGAGTGTGCAGTAGTAATTACACAGCATCAAATATAGTTCCAAAAATAATAGTAATGTACCATCACTCTGTGGAAATACACTTCAAAGATTTACTTTTAATACTACGAAGACCTAGCCAGAACACATGGAAGAGAGGGAGACTTCAATGTACATTACTGAGATAAGCATCCTGTTTTTAATTCAGTAGATGAGAGTTACACAGCAAAACCAAGCTGTTTTACCAAAGTATAGGTTATTGACTACTTTCAGAAACATTATGCAAGCATTTAGCAAAACACAGCAAGTCAGCCTATTCTTGAAATATATACCATAACCTTTGTTTGATTAGCATAAATTAGTATAACAACTTCAGGTTTTTATTTTAAAAAAGACCACAACTACAGTGCAGTTTATCTACTCCAATAAAATAATGACATAAACACTGCATAGAAGATGCTGCTAGCAGTCACTCTCCAGGAAGTCTGGTTTATTTACCAAGATGCAGAGGTGATCATATTTTACAGAATAATGTTAGAATGATCATAAGAGAGACACAGAGCAAGTGTAAAGCAGAAAATTTCAACTATAGAGGGATTTAAGGGACAGAAATGGTACTGTGGTAGTGAATCATATCACAGATGGTGCTTAGTGTGAAGCTAGACGTAAGAGCATGGGAGAAAAATCTACAGGAGACTAAATTTACTTAGCTTTGTTGCTTGTGGAACAGCATGTTATCTGCTACATTATGTTTTTTCATTTTCTTTGTGACCAGGTATTTTTTATGGAGTAATCTTTCACATGAACAAATTTGAGGATATACCTACAAAGTCCAACACGTGAAAGGTCAGACCTGCTTAGCATGTACCCTCCTACCGACTAGCATCTGAAGGAGGCATATCGACTTCCTGAGGGCTATCTAGGGGTTCCTTTTACTAGCAACATCAGAGAAAGGAAAGAATTAAAGAATGTGAGGTTTTTTGAAGGAAACTCTTACCTTAATTCAGCTTGGATCTACTAGACTACTTTGCTCGGTACAGCTTTCACAGGACAAGAATGCAAAGCATGCATCTTTACTAAACCACACACAAACAGTACAAAATATACTTATGAAAAACACTTGATTCTAATAGACTTTGCTGGCTAAGATGAAGATGCTATCTCTTCTATTCATTTTGACAAGTTCAGCTTAATTGTTTTCAGTATTCTGTCACTCGCATTGCTCATTTTAAATAGGTACATCTATTGGAAGTGGCATTAGCACATTAGTTAAAGGTTAGTTGTTCAAGCAGCGTGGTGTACTGAAAAGAAGTATATCCTAATTTCATTAAAGAAGAAAAACACCTTTTCTTCTGAACAATGTATGAGTACACCAGGACTCATCTAGTATTTCAAGTGGCAGGATTTTGATGGCTGAAAGTGTAACTAGAAATTCATCCTGTAAGTCTTCTTCATTACAATCGTATTTCTCCCTCATTTTGTCATTAGATTTCTATCTATTTTGTGTGAACCACTTGGTCATGTCTTCAGCCTGTTTCACTGACTCTTGTGACTTCTTTGCATGTAGTAAAAGGGTGACAGGGACCAGGATATAATTTAATAAATAAAACCAACAAATTCTCCATAACAACTGCAGCAGAAATTTTCAATAAACACATCACACATGATTTGAAGTCACTAAAAACCATAATTCAGCACAAAATGTGATAATGCCTTTAGATGTGGGAAATTAGCATTTAATTTTAATTTAACAAGACTGTTATTATATAGAATTTACTAGCATTCAACCATGAGAGAAGCATATTTGGGAGCTTGATGAAGTTACGTTAACTATTATTCAAACCCAGTTCATTATTGTCATGTAAACATCCTTTGCTTTCTTTTGACAGTCAAGTCTGGCTGCCCTTAGTATTTCCAGTAACAGTTGAGTAAAACCACATTTGTGCATTGGGTAGTCTGAGGCTTGCACACTGGCTGGCTATACCTATACAGCATTTACACAGCACTTAAAAGACCACAGACTGTTGGTGTTCAGAATAAGGCGTATCTCAGAGAAAGTAATGCAGCAGCCTCTTAGGAGTCTGATCACAGAATTTGTTCCATACAGCTGGTCAGTAGAAAAATGTTTGTGAATTTCAAACAGTTTTTCTTAAAAGAAACATTGAAAATGCTGGAGTTTTTTCAAGACCAAGATATTTTTAAAGGTTTTGCATTAATTAATTCATTTATCTCTTAAGTACTTGAAATTGAATTTAAAATTATTGGATTTTACTTTAAAGATTACTTCCTGATTATTATTTTTTTAAAATATCTGTCTTCTTTTAAATTTACAACATATTTAGGAACAACCACACAATATATGTAAGAGGCTGACAGAAAACATGGAAGATTTTTCAAATAGTAGAATTTCCCATAAAATTCTTATTCCCTTGAAACGCAAAATTCAAGTTTCCATTTACTATGGTATTTACTGCTTTATTTCTCTGTTTATCAAGTTAGCATGCAATTTGAGGTTGAGTTTCTTTCAGTGCAGTGGTCATACGTCCTCTAAAGCTTGTCCTTATGCTGCCTCCACTATAGGCATCAGACAGAAAATGTGGGAGCATATGGGATCATTTGTTGGCCTTTGTTAGACTGAGACCCAAGCATCACAAAGAGAAAAAACCTACTGCCAGTCCTTGAGCTCACATAAATGCAACCACAATAATGACAATAAAAGACATCCTTTCTAATTAAGCCTCATTAAGTACCTTTTTAGCAATCAGATAGTATTGAATTAACTGAGAATAGCTGACCTATAGAACCTAATTCAGAACTAGCCAAAATCTATTTTGCCACAGGCTTTCTTTTTTGTCATATGTCACAAATGATCTACTGATAAAACCAGAACTTGCCTTAAATAGCACAGCCATTGGGATTTGCAGAGTGTGACACATAAATATTTCACCCATTTGAGACACAAATTATCATGCAAACCTCTGTGGTCAAATTTTCCTGCATTCATGTTACATAAATAAACACAACCTCTGAGATACTCTCACAACACTGCATCTTACAGGTGTCTGAAATCTACTGGGCCATACTCTTCCTCAGCCTTGGACTGATGTAATACAGTGGATCACATCCACCCCTTACAGATTCTGTCATTCCCCTTCAATAAATCATCTATGCTGGAGAGAAGAGGGAAACTCAAAGCTGTCAAATTCTGTCCAGTCATCAGTTTCTCTATGCCAGAGGGAATTTGCAGCTAGATTATGACCACTCTACGTCACCTAAGTGATGCAAATGGTCGTATTAGAAAATCTGGATGATTATAATGAGACAATTAAGGACTTAAATCTGATTAAGGGCATGGGAAAATTCTCATGCACAGGGAGACTGTAAAAAAGACTTGTTTACCTGAAGACAGAGCTGAATGGGGAGAAACCTGAATAAAGATTGAAAATGCCTGGAGCAGCAGGATCAGGAACTCTTTCCATCACTCACATAGAAGCATGAAGACCATGGGGTAGAACTCAGAAGTGGCACACATTAAAGAAAAACATAGGAAGATATAACTACATGGGAACTCACAAATACCCATAGTCCTCCAGCAACTTTGCCAGATTTGCCTAGTTCTTTGTTTAGTATTATTAAGAAGGAAAAAAAAAAATACTATTTTTGATTTAAAGTCAATAAATGTGTCCCTCCAACTTTGAAATAACAGAAAGCAGTAAAACAAACTACTTGCTTTTCAGAGCACTGTCCTTAGCAATTAAAACATGTCTATGAAAAAACACAACCTTAGGAAATGCTTAGCAATTGCTCTAAGATACTCAGTACAGCCTTTCTTAATGTTTATACTTTAACTGGTTTCCATAAACCTCTTTACCTGCTCATAACTCCATAGTTCTGCTATATTCCACCAATTAAAAGTAATGGCACTAATACAAACTTACATTATTTTTTTTCATTTGTTACAGTAAATCTTTCTGTTTCTGCAAATTCAGTCTAATGATTGAGATTTTGCCACCTTCTACTGCACTTCATATTTATCTAACTTCCTGATAGAGTCTCCTTTGTAAATGTTGCCAGCTGGAATTGCCATTTCATGGCCATTTTGCCATTAGTTCTGTGCTACTGTTTGTGACGAATTTAATGGCATCTCAGTCATTGACTTGAGTGGTATTGGAATAAAGCTACTCACAAGGTAAGTGAAAAGAGCATTAGTTCACATTTGGTGTCATGAAAAGCCCCATCTTGATGAGACAAATGGGCATAGCTCTATACATAAATGACTTCTTTGATAATAACCTTTCAGAGGATATTAGAATTTTATTGCACTTTTAAAAGCAACTTTTACTGGTATTCAATTCCATCTGAGACTTACTGTTCAGTACTCTTTGTACTACCATAAAATAGGACCAATATTTTTTACTTTATTTATTCTCTTGGAATTCTGTATGATTTTTTTTTAATTAATA
>JBCJKH010074760.1:2808-14065 GCA_039877255.1 Loriculus beryllinus | reverse complement strand
AACCCTCCCATAGCAATCTTTTTTTTTTTTTTTTTTTTTTTTTTAAATTATTAACTTAATAGCAATTTGCAATATTTATGAGCTCTGTTCATGCAGTAATATTCTACATACTCAATATGATATAAGTCAAACAGAAAACATACTTTTTTTTCATTTTCAAATACAGTTCCAGACAGGGAATATATGGTGCAAAGACAACAGATACAAAAAATGAAGATGGAGTGTTCATACTGTCTGACTTTAAATTTTAGGAGGCTTATGTACTCATATGCTCTAATAACCATAAAAAAATAATAATAATAAAAAAAAGATATGTCTTCAAAAGGCAGCTAAAACTAACACACAGCATTATGATTTTATTCTGGAGCTTTCCCCTTGACATTGGTTTTATTGGAAACCTTCAATGACAAGGTCTCTCACCACACACAGCACATTTAGGCAACTGAACTTTCCGCCTGGAAATAAACATCACTCCATACTGTTTTCCAAGAACACACTGGACAAGATCAGCAACTGTCTCATCTTGTCAAGCTGTGGTTTTTTGTAAGCACAACTGGAAAAAAAAAAAAAAATCAACCCACCCCCCAAAAACAAATAAATAAACAAACAAAGCACCCCTCCAAAAAAAACCAAAACAAACCTCATCCCCATTCTCCCCAAAAAATCCCACTAAAACCAAAAGCAAAGAACCAACAAAAAAACAAAAACCAAAACCAAACCAATAAAAAAATCAGTAGAGAGAATGGAATGAGAAGTGTTTGGAAAACTGTGATAGAGATGCACAGATTCAGGAAAGTGTTTATATGTCTGAAAAAACAGACTGAGTAGGGAAAGATGATCAGACCTACTGAGGAATATGACTTCCCAGACATTTTATGTCTATGATACTTATCAACACTATAAAGTTTTGCATGAATAAAACCTTTGTCTTAGTGTGATAAAGTGCTTGGACGATCCAAACAGATGCTAAAATTATAGAACAGCTTGACATCTTGATGCTACAAATCTTGTCACTACAAAACTCCGGTACCATGTTAGATTCACAAGGTGAAGATGCAACTTAAGATCTGTACTCCTCTGGAAAAGAGAGTGATAGGAAGGCTGTGCATGAGAGCTCCTTTGATTTTCCTGAACCTCTGAGTTTTTCTACAGAAAGTTTACTGTCTCACAAAAACAGTTCCACTGGAACTGGATATCTAACAATCTTCACCTGCAGCTGTAGTCTGAACTTCCTGTAATGAGTAACGTATTTCCTCCAGATTGTTTCATCTGTACATAGGTAATTACTAATAGGAATATACAAAGCAGTAAAAAATGCTTCCTTCTACCAGTTGTGAATGCTCCATTCCTAGCAGTGTTGAAAGCTACGTTGGACGAAGCCTTGCGCAGCATGGTTTAGTGTGAGGTGTTCCTGCCCATGGCAGGGGGGTTGGAACTAGATGATCTTAAGGTCCTTTCCAACCCTAACTATTCTATGAATCTATGATTCTATGATATAACAGATGAAGTCCAGGCAGACAACAACTGTAAGAATCAACACGTCTTTCACTGTGTCAAAACCTGTACAGCTTTCAAGTGCTAAGTTAGCACTGAACATAAGAGACCAGATTCATAATAGTTTGATTAACACACACACAGAATAATCTGTTCAAATCAGGGTAACAACCCTAAAAAAGCCAGGTGCTGTAAGAACAAATTAGTTCATGCTCACTCACATCACCGAGCGATGCAATTTGCAGAAGCGCTAAGCACAACAGGCTCTTTTGACTTAACTGTATTCATATAGCTCAGACCTGCTTCAGCAGAATGTGGAATACTATATTGTAAGGAACTTGTATATGGAACTTTTCTCCATAAATTTGCTTGTTTAACTTTTTTCTTGCATCACCAGTCACTCAGAGAACCTTTCCTTCTTGTTTGGAACACCTAACAAGTTAAAACCTGCATAAGTGGGGTGCTTTTCATGGCACATTTATTTAGCTCAGCTTCATTGCCTAAGCATTTTCTGCTACAGTACCAGACTTGCCATTTTCTCTACACTATCTCTGGCCAACAGGGAATGTCATTAGTTAGAGCAGTCAGTTTTTCCCTTCCCTGCAGAAATCAAATGTGTCATCTCTATAGTTCTCTCAGTCTCTGTAAGCCTGAGTAACAGTCTTCATACCAAGCAAGTTCAGCCCATACCAAGCAAGTTCAGCTCTCACCAAGCAGGTTCAGCTTGTAACACTGAATCTATGGTTAAGGGGCTTGTTTATAATTAATTATGATTTCTCAGGTTTTTGAGCTAAAGAAAATTAATGTCAATGTTAAAGCAAAGAGGCTGTAAGCTTTCAGAGAGGAATCCTGATGTTACATTGTATGATTCTAACATTTGAAGAGACCAGGCATTTCAAGCCACTCATAACATGAGAGACTGCGGATTTAGCACTGATAAAAATCAGTTTACTTTTCAGGCTGAGATTTTTGAAACTCTTGCTGTAAATATCTTCTGCGATTTGGGGGGGGGGGTTTATCTTTTAAACAAAAGAACTCAGCTTGTTAACACTTAGAAAACTCATCCTACAAGTTATTTGGCATTTACCAAACATACGATGGGCTTTTTTTTAAACAACCTTTCCTCCAATATGTCCATTAACACAGCTGAGAAAAACAGGCATCCATTTGGATGGAACTACTTATTTTACATTTTTTCATATTCTATATCTAACTTTTCCATTTGTAAACCCTATTCAAATGATCTGCTGGGTTTTACTGTCGTTGCATTTTTAAAAGGCTTACTTTGTCACTCATTAGAACCTTTCCAGTGCAGTTCTGCCCAAGGGTTCTAACCTACATAGCATCCCCGCAGTCACTTGGGCACAGAAATTCTGCACTCACCTCATGAAAGACAGATCAAATAGTCTGGGCTAAAGCCTTTGCTGGTGTAAAACTGCAGAGCACCATTATTTAGAAGAAATATGTAAAGTAGAACTCTCTTCCCAAAATGTGCATTACTGGCAGCTGGGGACACAAAGAGCAACGTGTTTGGAACCTTTTTACTCTCTAAACCAGGTGCTAAAAGCCCAGCATGTGCACTATTCCAAGTCACTATCCTAATCCCTGAGGTGATTTATTGATTTTGAGGTTACACCTCAAATCATGAACTGGCACATAATCTAAGCTATCTAGCTGACCTACATGATGTTGATGTTCCATTAATTTCAGTTCCATAATTAAATTCACCTCAGAAGCAAAGTTGCAGAATCCAATGCAGCACACAGCTTTGAAGTTTAATCTTGCCTAAACCAAAGTATGTTTTTGTTGGTAAAGATTATAACATTTCTGCTACCTTTCACTTGTCACAACAGGTTTACTGCTTATTTTCTAAAGCCTTTCCTGGAGACCAGCATATACTTGCCATACTCATGTCACAGTTTAGTTTTCAAGGGTAGCTGCTTAATATTTTAAGTTTTGCTTTCATGAAGATAGAACAAGTAGCCGAAGTACAGATTCTGACAAACTTCTCATTGGTATCAGTTCTGCAGTGAACTTTGAGGAAGAATCACGGGTTAGACTGATTGCACTGACTCACACATCGATGCATTGTTCAAACACCTAAAATTCAGCAAAGGATGAAAAAGCATATGAAAGGCAAACTCTATTCACAGAGGCAGCGTCATGGAGCAGAGCAGATTCTGAGCAAGTATTTCATGTGCACAGTTCTTCTGTGCTCTTTAGCATCGTGCACAATTTTCCACTGCTGCACTTTGCCTTTCACACAGATGGGTACTTTGAGGAATTTACTAAGGGCTTTGCAAGGCCAGAAGAGAGCATGAGCATGAATCTAATTTGGATTGTTTGGATGGTACTAAAAGTTTGAGCAAACTTTCTTATTTTCTTTCCACATCCTGTTTCCTGAAGTCCATTTAGAATAAGTAATTTCTATTCTCTACATACCTCTCCTGGTATGCAGCTCTGAACTACTGTTTACCTCTAGTTTGCTACAGTAAGCCTTTTCTGGATTGGAAATTCTTCCAATACAAGCTTATAGAAATTTTTACCAGCTGCAGACTTTATTTCACACACAATAGTCAGTCTTGTGCCAGGAATACTTATACCACTGTTTATATCAAATAAAAAAAAAAAAAAAAAAATGGAAATTTCTAGTACAAGAGATCAAATTTTTTTTAACCCCTTTAATCAAGTAAAGCTTGATTTCAGCTTGTCTTAGCCTTAAGTTCACCTAAAATTCGAAACAGGGACAGCAAATCCTCAAGGACTAAAATAACAAATAAAAATAGCTTTACATTAGAAAAATGGAAATTGTCTCCTCCTAACATAGTTAAAAATATTAACGGTTACTCTCCAGAGAGCCACCTCTCACTCAGGAACTTACACAAAACTCAAATGTGGCTAAGAAGCACTTACTATATGGAATTCATGACAATGACTCTAATTAAGATTTAATGTTCAAATTTCATTGATGGAGAAATTCCAAGGAGTAGCAAATTCTAATTTTTGTTACTACTTCTCTCTTCCAGCAGATACTTTCTTTTTCTGCTTAGCAGGTTATCCAGTTACATAGCTATTTATCCTTTGATGGTTGTGTAGCAATAGTAGAGAAATGTGGGGGGAAAAAAGGTTGGAAAGGGAATGACTGCAGAATGCAAACACATTGCATACAGGCTCTAACGCAGTAGGGTCAGGATTTTTTTTTTTTTCCATTTTTTCCTTATATTGAGAAAGTTTATTTTCTGGGTATTAACAAACTTCATCTCTTAGTAGCACTCCCTTGGTTTATTGCATCCTCTCAGGTTAAGAAGTTGGAACACACACTGTCATTGATGTCCCAGAATGGAAAGGATTTATTCTGTTCTACTGAACAATTATGAGATCAGTACAGTATTTACTTAGATGAAATCTGATGGAGACATTTCTTAATAAAATCAAATCAGTTGATTGTGCAATTCTAACACCTTCTGATGACCAAACAGTTCATATTAAACACTAGTGATATTCATTCATGTAAAAAAGGCTAAGGCCCACAATCTAAGTAAGAAAATTTTTGAAAGCTGTAAAATCTGTGCTCACATGCAACTAGAAGTACAGTTAGCCTCCCATGCCCCTCAAATGGGCTATGATATGTTGTCTTGCTTTCTGTAAGGCATTATAAAGCCACCCCCAGGTACTCAGCAGTATTGTTTGTCCTGTGGCATAAGTCACAGATGAATCATTCCAAAGCATCTCCTGTTTGAGGAAGTCACTGGCTCTCCTGGTCAAAGAAATGAAGTAACCAGCAGAAGTTACAGCAAGAGCCATTGCAGACCCTGTTACAGCCAGTTTGCATTTTTAAATATTGGTGAAAATAACAACTGAAACAAAATAAAGGGAGATAATACCAGATGGATTTGGCTCTTTTACACTGGAGCAGTCATGGGCTGCTGCTCTTCCCTCTCTCTCGAATTGTCATTTTAATCTTTCTATAGTTCACTGCCTTGAACTTTGATGAGAACATGCGATTTGCTTAAATGCTTATGGTCAAGGAAATCCAGATCTATTTATGAGAATGGAGGTAAGAAATCAAGCATGTAAAATCTGAGGCTATCCAAAAGGGTCACACTACTTTGACTTGGTCCACAGTTTACACCTTTCATGTTCAATTGCTTAATTTAATAGCACAAACTTTATAAACCTCACAGTTCAAAAGGAATTTGCATTAATAATACCACAAAGACAGATACAGCCCTGCTAGTTAATGCTTCAACAGACATGCATTTTTTCAAATATTCTGATGTTGGAGTGCCAGTTTCATATCTTTGCAGATGTCATCAGTCGTGTTCTTTCTGCTTTTAAGTTACCTCAGTTTCTTTTAGTAGTGCCCTTGCTTTAAGACAAAGAAACCAAACCATATTATTTTAAAAACCTAAAGAATCACTTTCATTATCTCAGTGTCTTGTCTTAAAAATTACTAAAAATGTTATCAAGCTTGCATTCAAAAGACTTGAAACTGTTTCCAATGCTTGCAGAAAATAGGAGATGTCATCATGAGAAGAAAGGAAAAGTAGGATAGAAGTGCTGTGGTACGCATAGATAGAGCAGCAAATGTAGAGCAGCAAATAGGAAAGAATTGGTCCCTGCAGTTAGGCAGCCCTAAGGCAGCAGTACCTTCTATACCCTTGACATCATAACCAGCAACTGGTGGAAAAGGACAGAGCAGCAAAGAGGGTTCCCCTTCCAAAAAAAAAAACCCACCAAAAAAACAAAAATGGGGGAGCTTTGTCATTTGCTTTTTATGCCTTCCCCCATTATAGTGTGTGTTTATTTTGTCTGTGCAGGAGGTGGTACCAGAGCAGGTTCCCTGGATCCAACACCATGTGCTGTGAACTCCACTGACAGCCTCATCACAGCCCTGAGCCTCCTTGAATGCTTTAGTACTCAATCTCTCTGAATGTGTCCCTTGTACTGATAATTGGTGAATTAAAATGACTGCCTTGGTACCTGATCTTATCATTCATGGTAGAGAATGCAAACTAAACACAAAGTGGTTTTCTGCTGGGGTTTGTTTTGTTTTAAGGTAGGGTCAGAGATTTAGAATAGTCAATAATTTAGAGGAAAAACAAAGAGACAAAATCCTCAGAGACTCCATGTAAACACAAACAGCAAAGCATTACAACAGTAAAAATTCAGAAAGGCAGGAATCACAAACACAGGCTGAAATCTGGGGTATTTAGAGGTCTGACACATTGTCTTTAAGACAACTCACGTCTGGAAACTGTAGCTGTCTCCAAGGAATTAGCCATCTTGTTCTCTCGTTCTTAACCTCCTTCAGTATACTCCTTTCTCTTTCAGTGTCTTCTGAAATGCTTGACACTTTTACCCATAGTGCTTATAATCTTCATCACCTTGGTCTTCAGCATCCTCATCAAAGCCTGACTTTGTGAAGTAGGAAAAAAATCATTCTATGTTTGGAGCCCAAATGCATTAAATGCACAGTCCAAGTCACAGGACTGCTGTGTACCCTGAGACACATCTGCTGAGGGGTCTAAATTTACTGCCTGCCCTAAGAAAAGGTTAGCATGCTGCTGCTCTGGACTACAAGGACACCAGAAAACCTGTTCTTCCTTACATATTCACAGTTCTTTTCAAGACCTGTTTGTGATAAATTCTGAATTACTCTCTCCTTTTCTAGATGGCATCTAATATCCTAGCTTGTGCTGGCCAATGGCCTGGATGACTTTCATTGTGTAAAGTGGGTATCTCGCATTTATTTGCTTGTACGAATACAGTGTGTCCATCTTACCCACAGACAATCCACAGACTTTTTAGCAGTGGAGCACCAGGAGTGTAATTCCTTATGCAAATGAGGAAGACAGGAGAAAGCACTCAGTGCCTCTATTCCAGCCTTATAAATAAGGATAATCTTATCTAACACTTCATAACCTTATAAAGACACCATGAGAATAAACTAATTTCTCAGCAATACTTAAACCAGTAATTTAATTATGTGCTTTTCCTCTCTTTTTATTTTAGAATGGGTCTGACTTACTCAGACTTTTGAAGTTTTATCCAATGTTTGTGAGATGCTGACTTTACAGGGCTGAAGCCATCAAAGACCAGGTCCCAGACTATCCAAGTGTGTTTGGCTACCTATTTACCAAAATAATTTTAAGGTATTTTAAATTAGGTAGAGAAACTCAGAATAATTTTAGAGATCACCAGCCCTGCATATCTCCTTACCCAGTGTTATGCTAGTAACAGGGCAGAAGATGCGCAAGCTTTTCTTCTAAGTCAGGAAGATGAAAGGATTTGAAATTTTGAGTAGCCCTAGATGGTTGTTGGAATCATTTTTGAGCACACATACTGGATGATACTTCCTAAGGGAAGTGCCTGGTCTGTGAATCCTCACCAGGATATGTGATGTTAAGTTGTCAAAGTATAAGATTCCTACAATTACACTGTAGGAGAAATGCAGATGCCCAGAAGTTTGTACAGGAACTTAGACTCTATACACATAAAATATAGAGGGAAAGAAAGGGGCCTGTACCCATCATGGTACTAAGGTGACCTAAATGTGTTTAGGAGTTGGCATGTTCCCTCCCCCACATGGACTTAAAATACACCTTGTATATTCCGTTGACCTCCATTTCACTCTGCTGCTGTTGAAAATACTTCCCAATTTCAAAGATAATTTCTATCAAAATTTTCTGACATTGGTTTCTCATGCGTTGTCAAGGCTTGAGGTTACTGCATTTTCTTCCTTTATATTTACAGGGTGAAACTTCTGTGGTTCAATTTCTGTTGCATGAAATATAAATGCAGCAGCAAATAAGAAGTAACCTAAGGTCAACAGAGAATCAGGCAGTGTAACAATATTTTCTAAGATTGTGTGAAACCAATGAAATGAAGCAGCTCACATAAACAGCATATTTAGCTTATTTCAGTGTCCCTTCTTAATTAACCCTTTAGAAAATAGACAAATGCATTACCTAAATCACACAGCAGACATAGGTCTTGGAAACATAACTATCTAGAGACATTCAATGTTTGCAGACGCACTGAGAAAACTATTGAAAAATTTTGCCATCCTTTTTGGCTGTATAAATACTTCCAAAACCACAGGGAAAATATTGCTTTGTGTTAAATACTGGGATCTGTTCCTATACAGTGAATCATTCACCAAAGTAGCATTAGTGTAGATGTATAGTAGAAAACTATCATTGCAAAGCTTTATTCCTTCATATATGCAACATAACCAACGCTAAATATACTGCAGTGTAACAGAGCACAGAAGGAAGAACTCTTACTCCTTTACTGAGATGTGTTCTCAACACATAAAACCTCTGTTAATAAAAACTGTTCCATTTTTTCCCCCTCACCTTTTGTTCTTTTTATTTCTTTTTGCTGTTCCTCCTATTTTAAGTCTCCTTAGGCATCAGTAGAAAAAGTATTACCCATAAAGATCTGAAACGGCCACAGCAATTGCACAGCAATGCAGGCTGCAAGATCTAGGTCTGGATGCCAGGCTGCCTCACTTTTCAAACCATTTAACTCTAGCAAGCAAGCACACCAACTATAAGGCACTGCAACGTGTTTATCTAGCTACTGCCCTGATTTAATTGGCACAGAAAATTGCTGGAGGTGTTTAGGACTGTAATTAAGGCTAAGAATGTCTGGAAAAACAGTCTTTGGTGGTAGAGGGATATTTTTATTATTATTTTTAAGAAACCAAACTCTCAGCTAAAACTCATAGGCCTAATTAGAGATTAATTAAAGTTACTTGCTGCTGCTTAGTCGAATTACAGCTCAGTAGATGTATTTTAAGTGGCAGGTATAAAAAATTAGCCTTTTTTATCTCTCCCTTTTGTCTCTTCTTCCAACAACCAGAACTTCCCCAATCAGCAAATTCATTCAATTCAAATTAGAGCAATTGTCTATCCTTGCCCTCAGCTGCACTTGTGGATTCCCACTGTAATTTGGCTTAAGGAGACAAAATTAATTTTAAGAAAGTAATGACCTTTGCCTGCCATTATTACGACACTATAGCTTCTGATCCTGCTGTTGGATATAGCAGTTACTATAACTGAGAATACAGCAATATAACTGAGAGCTACAGGAGAGACACAGAGGTCCATTCCCATTTGGACACTCAAACAGCCAATGGATTTTTCAGAAATGCTCAGCCTGTAACAGAGCCTGCAGAAGCCATAGTTGAGAAGCACAGGGCCTGTCTGTAGGAGTCTGATGTTTGCTTTGCAAGACACCCATGAGCTATGCAGTAGGTCAAACATATTCCTCACAAAATTTAATAAAATATACACTGTGTGTTACATTTAACAGTTTATTTAAATTAGAAAATCCTCTGCAACCCTGACTTTCATTTTAGTTATCCATTCCTAGTTTTAATACTCTCTAAACAGCAGCAGGCACAATTTTGATACTTACATTGTTCATAATCATTAAATTGTAGTGCAATCATACTCTTATTGTCTGGTTATTTGAGTTTAGGAGGATCAACAGAATATTCTTTTTGGTTTTGGTGGTTATTTTGGGGAGAGATTGTTTTAATCAGACTGTTCTTCAATCCTGTTGTCACAGCAACAGTGGACATAACTATTTGACACAATTTTTTCTGCCAAACCTTCAGTGCCTTCAGATTGCAGATTGAATTTAATAAGCCAATTTAACAGCCTACCTGAATCCTAATTGCAAGTTTTCCTAACAATATGACATTATCCTTCTCAGTACATTCTGAAAGATTTCAGTAGATCATTTTCCTACAGACTAGAGTTGGGGTTTTTCTTTGCTTAAATATGTTAGGTGCTTTTCTCCCCTTCAATTTCAAATAACTATGCAACCTCATAAATTTAGATCATTTATTGACATTTTCAAAGATTTTTCGGGCTGAAAACATTTACAGCTATTCTATGTTTCACAGTGACAGGGGCTGGATTTATGGTATTATACAATAAAGGCACAGAACTTTGGGATTTTTTCAAGGAAGGGAAGTCACTCAGTGTAGCACATTTCTCACTGACTACAGATTCAACTTCTAAGCAAAGAATATATTCTAAGTACAAATACATTCATCTCAAAAAAAAAAAAATTTCCAACAAAAAAACCCCCAAAAATCTTAGTGCAGTGAACTCTCTTGAAAATAGCAAAGCAGTTTCAAGCTGGACAGCCCCCTCTATTGTATGATTATACTCTGAATTAAAATATCCCTCTTCAGAAGTTTCTGCCATGAGGTGGTAACATCTCCACAGCATTATCAAAGGAAGATAACCTTGACACCGAGGTTTATCTGTGAGGTTACCAGCTACTATGGCACTGCCATATTTGATAGAGATGGATCATTCAGTGCCAGTATCATAGCATTCTTCATAACAACACAAGATGAGAAAGCAACATTTATTACAAGACCCCTTATGTTGTTGTAGCTTTTACAGAAACAATTTTTCCGTAGTGAAAACCAAAATAAAGTTTGCTGAATTTTTTTCATGTAAAAATAAGTGAAAGAAGTAGAAGAGGTAAAAGAAGTGCCTGATGAATAAATTCACTATTTTAATTTGGATGCATCACTGGTGTCACAGCAAATTATTTTATTCTTTCTGATCCCAAGTGAAAAACCCTAGCCTCTAAGCTCGGAAGTTAGGCATCTCAACTGCAAAAAATAAATAAGGATCTCAGACAACTTTAAGAAATCATAGAATCACAGAATCATAGAATAGTTAGGGTTGGAAAGGACCTTAAGATCATCAAGTTCCAACCCCCCTGCCAT
>JBCJKH010074752.1:0-28336 GCA_039877255.1 Loriculus beryllinus | reverse complement strand
TCTATATTTATATAAGTATAGCTATCTATAGGTATCTATATAGAAGTATATATCTCTATAATATATAGATACATAACTTTTCCTTACTCTTTTTCTCCCATTCACATAATTAAAATTGTTTCAATTTCTTTTTTAATTCCTCCTGCCTATTGCTGTCTGGCTGTTTAACCTGTGGTTTCCTCCTCTGTTAAAGAATATTTCTGGCAGTCTCATGCTATGAGTAATGAACGAAAACAATTCTATCCAAGATAATAATTTGTCAGAATAGGAGACCAAGATTTTATTTTTTTTCTTCAACATTATTGTCATGAAGCACTGAGATATGCTATAAGAGATTTTAAAAGGTTAAGGAGTCAAGATAGCCTCTAGCAAGGAGCTTATTCCAGAAATGGATCATTATGAGGAAGTATATTAAATGTTAAAAGTGGGAGAACCAACCGAAATTCAGAGAGCAATAAAGAGGAGATGGAGAACAGAGCATGAACATAAATGAGAAGGAGCCTCTGACCGTAACAGTGGAAAATCAGAAGGAATAGAGGGGTTTTATAATTTGATTTTAAAAGTCAGAAGTCAACTCTGCACAACACAGAGAGACTAGAAAAAGCCTGCGTAACTTTACATTATTCCTATGATTTTTATCAAATAAAATTTTGGTTCCCTTAGTAGGTTTAAATCTGCTTACCTTTGGCTGAATTTGGCCCACATAATTTAGACAATGGCTGCTCAGCTACTTTTTTTGATCTCTAATATAACTGATGTAATTGATATAGTTAGTTTGCTTGTATACACATATCAGAGTTTACACCACTTATGGACACAGGGTTGACTGAAAAGTTACTATTATGCACTTCAAATGGATTGCCACTGTTCATAAAATTACAGAATCATTAAAAAAATTTATTTGGAAGGGATCTCTCAATACCATTTTATCTAACCCCCTGCTCAAAGCAGGTTCTGTTAGGTCACAGTGCTCAGAGCTTTGTTTTGAGTTATGACTATAGCCTAGGTTTTGGCTATCACCAAGGATGGACAACCCAGAACCCCCCTGGGCAACCTGTTCCAGTGTCTGACCACACTCACAGTGAAAAAAAACACTTTAAATCTAATCTGTATTTAATTTCTTTCGACTTGTGTCCTTTGCTTCCTATATTGTCACTGTACATCTGCAAAAGGTTTGGATCCATCTTGTCACACCTTCCAATCAGATATTTGAGGCTAGCATTTAGATGTCCTTTCAGCCTTTTCTGCTTAAGACTGAGAAAACCCAGTTCTTTCACTTCTCATTATGTCCTGTCCTCCACCTGTCCTCCACCTCTCAAGTGACTTTGGTGACCCTTTGCTGGACTTGCTCTGGTATGTCACTGCCTTTTTTGCATGGAAAAGACCCTAAAATTGGACTCAGTACTCCAGGTGTGGTCTCAAAAGTGTCAGTAGAGTGGAATAACTATTTTCCTTGATCTGTTCACTATCATCTTCCCAAATACAAAACAGTATTCAGTTGGGCCTTGTTCATGGAAAGGGACAACATTGCTAACTCATGTTCATCTTACTCTTCACCAGGATTTGCAGTTACTTTTATTCAAAGCTATTTTCTACTCAGTTGGTGCCCAGTCTGTACTGTTGCATGAGTTAACTCCTAGACACGGGACTCTTCACATGTCTTTGTTGAAACTGGAAGTCCTGCTCAATCATTTTCCGATAGACATAAAGAAAAAGAATAACAGACATGATTCTCAAACCTAGTTGTTTGATTTATTTAGAAGAAAGGAGTCTTGCTTCCAGTATGGAGTACAAGGAAAGTTAAAACATCAAAAAATCTTAATAACTGGACTGAAAATCATCTCTTTTCTCTGTTAGGTGAATACTATAACTGCTAAACTGTAGAACTATTATCTGTCTGCCCAGTGAAACATGAGATGGGGCTGAAAAGAAAGAAAGTTTCATTCTAAAAGACTTGTTAACTTAAAGATGAGAGCTGTGTTGCACAATAATCTGATTCAAAACTGCTCAAGAAAAGGAAAAAATCAAGCCTAATTTGCTGTTGCCTGGACAGAGTCCCCAGCCACTAAGCCACACCATAAACATAGAATTATTCATCCTATAAAATTTGATAAGTGAGCACTGATTCAGTCACTTATCTTCAGAGGGAGTTTAAAGACTATACATTATAATAGATAGACATATTTTTGTAATCAAGATTCATGTGTTTAAACTTGGTGGCTTTAGTGTGATCCTCCCTCCACTGCTATTGCTGTGCTTAGCTACTAGCTTAGAGTCTTTCAGTTCAGCATGACAGGTTCTGTGGAGTATGGTTTTATCTCATGCTCCTTGTCCAGTTATACCTTTAGGTATAACTCCATTGGGCTCCATTAGATACCAAAGTCTAGTTCCACGTCAGATACTTTCAGGACTTTAACTGTAATACTCTGGTGGTGTTCAAGGCCAGGTTGGACAGAGTCTTGAGTGACATGGTTTAGTGTGAAGTGTCCCTGCCCATGGCAGGGGGGTTGGAACTAGATGATCTTAAGGTCCTTTCCAGCCCTAAATATTCTATGATTTTTTGAATTCAGAGTGTGATAGCCAGTGGAGAGAAAATTCCAAACAGTGGTTCATCTCAGAAATCTTCTGGACCACCCTTTGGAGGTATCTACTTTTTAACATTGGCTGTCAAGGGAGCATGCACCAAGGATGCTCCTGACCTAGCCACCTCAGGAAAATGTCTAAACATAAGCAGGTTGATTCACATTCCTACAGTTAAAAGTCTGTGTAAATGTAGCCCTCGTCTTAATGCCTGGAATAGCTCATGGCAAGTGAGAAGACCCTCAGGAGGATGCAAACCATTTGGGGATTTTGTGCTCAAAATTATAGTAGCTGAAAGAAAGCATTATAAATTGGCTGATGTGGGACTTCTTTTGTTTTGTGTGTTTAGAGTGGTCAATGTTGGATAAAAGCTTCCTAGCTGATGGAAAATAAGCAAAATTTCATGTTTGAAGGCACTACAAATAAGATGCACAGTAACATTCATAAAGTTGTTGGGACTTAAGGAAAAATAATAGGCTTAAATTTAACAAATATTTAACAACATTATAAGAATCCTCTGTGATAAATGATTTGGTGAATTACACCAACACAGCGTGCTTGTCTAAACTGCTTTGATCACCACCCACATGGCAATAATGAACACTGAAAATAATATGTTTTATCCAGCACATAAATATGTTTTAAATGGTGTTAAAGTGAAAATTGTTATAGAAAATAGAACGTGGAAATGCACTAACTCCATGATATCAGAATTGCAGTGCTGGCAAAACTGGAACCATTCTTTAACTCTAAGAGCAGGTGTTGTTGTACTGCTTGAATTCACACAACTAAACAGTTTTCCTTTCCTTGCATAGACAAGGTGGTCTCATTCACATTTCCCTTTCATATGAGTCCATGTTAGTACTGTGCACAGTACCTGAAATGGATCACAGTTGCTCCCAGGAACACTGAGTGAGCATGTGGGCAACCATGAATTTGGTTTAATATGTATGGGTTATTCAGAAATCCATTCTTTGAGCCAGCTGGATTTTGAGTCTTGACCACATCTTGAATGCTAATAATAAAATTAATGATTAATAATAAATTATTAAATTTAATATAAATATTATTAATATGTCCTAATATTCGATACTGAGAGCGAGTACCCCCTTACTTTAGGAAGATATCAGGTAATACTTTTTCTGTTTTTCAAAGATAGCTATTTGTGTCTTGTTTCTGTCTGTTAAGTGCTAACCAATCAGTGGTTTTATGGTGATAAACAGCAAACTTATTTTACTGCCATTTTAAGTGGTTTCCATCCTCCTTTTCCCCCTGCAGCTTGCTCTTGTCCCATCAGCTAGAACAAGGACATTTGATTTGGAACAGCTAAGAGGATAGAGATTTCTGGAAATGAAGCAGTGCAGAACAAGGGAGGGGAAATCCTATCAGTGACTGTCAGGTCCCTGAGATGTGCAACTGAATATCAAATCAACTGGCTGCCTGGCTGCCTTTTAATCTCTCGTATTGGAGCGGTCAATAGGAAAAAGTGGGTTTTAATCTTTTTTTATTCCATATCACTTTGCAGCTGAGCTTTGCAGGCAAAATTAAAAGTCATGTTTCAATTCAGAGATGTTTCAATTCACAGACGGAACTGTTGCTGAAGCTGTGGTTTATATGGAGACCAGTTTGATATCATGTTGGTAAAAGTCTCACTGGAAGGAAGATCAGAGTTGGCATCCTGCCTGGATCACACCACTGTCTACAGAAAGGTTTCCATTGCCACCAGCTGCGCTAAAGCTCACCACAAAATTCTTCAAATTTCATGATCTGAAAGTGATTATATACCTCTTCTTAGAATAACTTATCTGTACTCAGAGTTTACTTTTGCCTTCAGGGCAGAAAATTGTATGGGAGCTAAGGGAGACTTAAAAGCTCCAGGACATAATTTTGTATCACTAAAATTCCAATAAAAATGTCACTCATGAGAAAAAGTGGCAAAGTAATGTTGCTTCTCAGGAAATGGAGACAGACAAGTGTTACTTTAATTGAGGTTAGAATTTCTTCACTGAACAATTTAAACACAGCGAATGCACTGCAGTTTCTGCTAGTATTTGTATGTCAGAAAAGCTATTGTGTTAAAGCAATTCAGGGATTAATAATTTCACTTTCCGCACAGCACTTGACGTCTAATTTTTACTCCATGTACAAACAGTACAGTGTTTATGAGGGTCTTAAGGAGCAGTTCATGTAAAAGGTGTAGTTCACAGTGACAACATATTCCTGCTCTCACACATGTGATGTTGAGGAGGATTTTAAGTCATTTTTTTCTCAGTTTAAAGAACTAAGTCCCAGAGAGGCTGGTGGCCTTTTGTTTCTCAGAACGGTGCTCCGTCACTGCCTGTCACTTCTGAGACTTTACAAGACTACTTGTGTGGTGTGTCTATCACAAGGAGTTGATAAAAGTAGGGAAAAGCAGTTCCACATCAGGAAAAGGCTATGGCCGAGCAGCTTCAATGTGTATGAACATAGGTCTGAGAAATATTGACTTAGATGGAAAGGGAGAATTCAATTGTCTTCCAGCTTCTGATCTCCAGGAATGCACCCAAAGACACAGGATTTGCTATATTTACATTGCTCTGAGCCTTCTTTCTTGAAAGGATCTCCAGCGTGCTGTTTCATACTGTCAATCGTGTTAAGGTTATTATCCTCATTATCCAAAGGAACAAAGTGCCTGTATCCAGAGGCAGTCCATCCCAGAAAAACCAACAAGCAGCAGCTGCCAGAGGCAATCTGTATCCACCAGTGAACACTTGTACATGAGCAGGCTGTCAGCCCTGTTTTAGTCCACCCCACTATGCCATCCCACAGCTGACAATGCAAAAACTTCTTATGGGTCTAGAAGCGGGTGGTCATGTCATTCTGGTCATGACAAACTCCTGCAGACCCAAGGTACAGTGGTTTAGTGCTTTAAAGTTTATGCTGGTAATAGTTTACTGATTGCCATGGTAACTAGGGACCTTACTGTCCCCGTAAATGCCATTCATGCTCCTCAGAGTAGTGTTCTGTAATCGTAAGAGAGACTATTCAGCACATCCTAGCACATCCCAGGACAACACAAGCTACCATAAACAACAAATGTGGAGTAGGATTAGTTATGCCTGTGTTGTATGTCAGGACAGGTGCCCTCAGCCTACACTCCAGGAGCTTCTGCTGCCCCCAGTTGGACTTCTCTGTGATTTGCATCACTGCTGACTTGTCTGCAGCTTCTACACCTCAATACTTTACTGTGCAGCTACACTTCAGATGTTGCACACAGCACAGCAACCTAGTGCCTGCCACAGCCTCTCTGTGGCATTTTAGCCTGCTCCGATTTCTTATACTAAGGTCATTATGAGGAAAAAATGCATTTTATTTTGAGAGAAAAAATGTTCTATTACCAGAAAAGAATATTTTTTAAATACTTGTTTGTTATTAGCAGATAATTGAAGGGAGAGAGCCAAAAATAAATTTCAACTTTTTCTATTAAACTATGAAACAAGAAATGTGTCTGGTCCATTCAGAGTAAGACAGCCACCATTTACACACAGCTGTATATACATTTCTAAACATTCTCATAGGATCTTGAACTTCTAAAATAGAATAAATAAATTAGCTGAGGGAGAGGAAAGAAAAGGTCTCTAATCTACACAAAACAAATAAAGATGTGTAATGGTGTTTGCAGGGTAATTAGATGAAGCATGAGAAAAATTATCCATTATGAAGCATGAGAAACTTATCCATTATTCTGAAAGGCACATTTGAAATAAAAATGTCAGCCTTATTATGTTATGAATAAATTCTGTGAGGTGTTGAGTAATAGCTGGCCATCACACACCAGGATTTGGTCAGGATAAAGCCCTTGGTAGTCATGTCAAATTAGATGAATCTTCAATAGTGTGCTGTTTAAAAAAGTACTGGCAAATGAAAGCATTACGCCGTCTGGAACAACTAAGAAAACGTATCCTAGTACAAGTGAAAGAAGGACGTGAGTCTCTGGTAAATGTATTCAGGTTAACTGTTGAATTTTGGTCTGTCTGCAGGCATAAGAAGTTTGGACATCATGGACAATAATTTATTCTTTTTCAGCTTTTTTATGAACCAGAATCTGGATAAATTTACCAGAGATGCAGAGAGATTTTTTACAATACATACTCATTTTAGTTTGCAGTGAAATTCAGTATCTATTGAATTATTGGTGACTGCATGTTGGTGACTGCATGATGGCACAAAGAAAGCTGAAATAAATTATTCATTACAATTAGCATAGAAGTGCAAGATTTCACAGGAGGGATTAAACTGCAGTGACTCATTCAATCTATCTTGGTGTTTACTGAGCTTTCAGTACTCTGGTAAGGGTGGAAAAATTGCTATGTGACTGAGGTCAGGTAAAGAGATGCTTTGAGAAAGTTAATTGTAACAGCAGAGTTTGAGTAATGCGTTGTATGGAGTAGTGTTAAAAGGTACTAACAGTTTCCATGAAATGCTTCTTTTGCTTTAATTCAGAATATCAGGCTAATCTACAGATGGTGGATATGTTAGGTCAATGGAACAAGCAATCAAGTCTGTCAAGAGAGTAACTTGAAACACCACTTAAAACAGCAAAATCATGAAAATACCTGAGCAGAAGCTAGGACACAACACTGCTGGCTATCTGTATGCATTTGAGGCAGCAGGCAATGGCACAATCCATCAGAAAATAAAAAGGTTTCAAGAAGCAGCAAAACATTAGAGCTTCTCTGGCCCAGAACTGACAGAAAGTTCAGATATGGCACCTGAAAGCAAAGAAATTGTCTGTTTCTTATATGCAAGAAAACACCTATGTTTACATCCTCTGTAAACATGCAGGTTGCAGCAAAAGAAATCCAGCTCTTACCACTTGTTCCTCCATCACAATTAGTATTGCAAGTGCCTTACTAAAACCCAGATTAATGGAGCAAAATTATATTCAGAATCAAAAAACTTAGATGATGAGAAAGATGACAACTTTTACAGTTCTGTAAGGGCCTTAAACTTGTGTCTCTATCTGCCCATAGCAGTTTAAAGTCCTTTCCAAGATCATCTAATATTTTCTGTGACATCACAGAGTCTTTTACAGGAATTTGAAAGGATGGCAAGATTTTGGCTGGAAGATGGCTGTTAAAGAACATTCTAGGACGTAAGTCAAGCTGAAGAGCAAAGTTAGAGAAGAATTCATATGATTAGAAGGCTTTAGCAAGATGAAACTGCTAATAAGTATTTGTAATTTGTTGTGCAGTTTGAATTCTCCCTGGAGGTGTGAAATCGCTCACAGTTAAAATGCAATCTGAATAAGAGGTGACAAGAAAAATTAAACTTCTCCAAGACTTGACTGTGATCAATGCTCTGTAAACATATGCGCAATTTTTTTAATTAACATAATTACTTAGAAGGATATTTGGTACAAGAAATATACTTTGGCCCAATGCTCTTAGAGCTAGTAAGCAATTTAAAATTAGAATGTCTTTGTTGCATTCTTAGCATTCATTCACTGGCTTGGATGATTTCTGCTGGTTTCAATGGTGTCAAAACCATCAAATTGCTAAACAGCACCGGAGCAACCATCTCTGAGTAAGCAAGTCCCCTTGGCAATGGAACAGTATTTGTAGGCCTTGAAATAGCGTGAAATTCAGGTGCAAATCTTCCAAGGCATAATTTTGCTACAAAAAGGAATAATCAGAGGAGGAATTTGATTGGAAAATGAATTACAGTAAATGATTCACAAGACAGAGCCAAATTCAAGTATTCAGCACTGATCCTGGAAGCTCAGCAGCATGATGGGACTTTTTGCCAGGGCGTTAAAAGAAATAATTGTTATTTATGGTTATCAGACCATTTCAAGAATTCCTAAGTTTATTCTGTACTTCCAAAACCAAGAAAAAAAATTTCAAGGAGATTTGCTTAGTCTTGTATTCACCAACCTCATTTCTTCTCCACCTGCAGTCTGCAGAATTGCAGACGGTCAAAGTTTCTGGAAAAAATCTTCAGGATGCAATAAGTTCAATGTTTTGTAAGACTTATGTCCTTAGTATCTCTTGGGCTGGGACAAGGGATGGGTCTAACTAAATATTGCTGGTTTGGACAGAAGCATTTTTGCATTTTTTATGAATTTCTGTATACCTTTGTACAAAAATTGAAATTAACAAATAGATACAAATTTGATTTTCCAAAGAGGCTTGATTTCTATAGCTTTTTACTTTAAGTCTAATATTTCTGCAAATTATTTCAATGGCTACTGTCTTTCTCATCTTGACAGTTAAAGTTTTGGCCCCATGAATCAAGCTTTTGCTGTTACTTCATGAGTAGGACAGTACTGGTCTATGCATACACAATGTCAAGGTAACTGTATTTGTATTTGTGTTTCCACACTAACTAAAAAAAGAACAAACCAAAAAAGCATGCTCAAATACAGTACAAGCACAACAATCATGCAAATAAAGTAGAACAAGAAAAGAAGTACAAATGTGATGGGAGAGCGGGATAGAAGTAAAAGATCATCATGCATTAGCTTCTGATTTCAGTAAGGATCATGATGTTAAAAATAGAATCAGGGAGTGATTTGAAATGGACTTCCAGATGTGGTCTAGTTGGCAAACTACAGGGATCGAAATAAGGTTTAGGCCACATGTACCTGCTTGGGGCTAAGGCCCAGACCAAGAATAGGGCTCATGTTAGATTTAGGGTTTGGGTTTGGGTTCGGGTTCGTGATCAGAGACAAAGGTTAGACCTTTCACTCACAGTCTGCTTTTAATCTGAACAGTTGCTTCTGTTGTATTTGCAGTTTCTAAGGTGAGGAAACAAACCTTAGCCCCAGACCAGTGGCTTCATCCATCCATGAAAGCATTAGTCCTAATGTAATTTATATCTGTCACAGCACATATAATGAAAAATGGGAACAATGCAGCTTTTAATTTTCCCCAGAGTTGATCTGTTGGCCTTAGAAACTGAAATGAGTTCAGATTTAGCTCAATTTTTTATGAGTGAAAGGAATTTCACCAGAATATGGAATTTTCTCCTAGTTCCTAGTTTTAAACATGAACTCAACTACCACAGAAAAAAGTAACTGCATGTATGGCTAATTTTGAGCATCCAGGATTGGATTGTACTGATGTGTGAACATAAGGATTGATTTTAGCATGTATTAAGAGTTTGAAGGCTTATTTAAATCTCTTAGCACTGCTCAATCAGGCTCATTTTATATGAAAGAGACTCCTTTTGCTGCACATGCAGGTTCTCCTGACATACTTAAAATATTTTATTAAAGAGCGTTCAAGCCACTCATACCCTAACACCACATACACTGGAAGGGGAAAAAATATCCCAATTGTTTGAAGACCTGAAATATTGAGAGAGGAGAGCAGAGTCAGAAAGCTCATGTGACTGTGAAGTCAGTTGTCTAAAAAGGACTACAGCAGAAGCAGGATGGATAGAAAAGGCTTCTAATATCATTAATGTTAAATGGACTATTGAGTGCACACTGGGGAAATTAAGAGAATTAGGAGGTTTCATAGTATGCTCCTAACATTTAAAATCTTCCACGCAGCTGTCTCTACTTATATTTTTCTGCACTCCAAAGAAAGAAAATCAAGGAAGAGGGCTGGTTTGGGAAAAGAAAGAGGTTTTTGAAGAGCGCATTACCAGTGTGCATAAGGGATAATTTCAGTGATCACTGTGAGCTTGCCTGCTCACTTATATATTTCTGGCATCTAGGGGTCAAGGAAAGGGAAGTCCTGAACACACAGTTCAGCTTTGCCTTCCCTTGGCTTCCACCTACACTGTCTTTTACAGTAGAAATGCACCCACACAGGAGATAATAACCTGTACTTAATCAATTGTCTTGTTAATATTGCTCTAAATAATGCAGAGCAGTGTAGGCTTCATAGACAAAAGCAGGTACAGAATAATATTATTTTACTTGGTAAGCGCCTGAGTCTTCTTATCATTACAAATCCAAACCAATACAATTTAAATAAATTGTGTCACTTGAGTCATGAGGTTGTAGAGAAACAGAATTTGTCTCACTGATGAAGGACCCCCTTAATCAGTTACAGCTATGTTGTGCTCCCTAAACCTGGTAGCAGAGACCATTACTCCCTCAAATATTCCTTGCAGGAGTGGATATAACCGAGAAAAGACACTACAGTGCATTAGCACTGCTCAGTGTTATAAGATGAGAAGATGTTTCTTTGTTATTACTTACCTACCTCCTCCTCTCAGTTAACACTTCAGCTGTATCCCCACCTATACAGTTATCACATTGAGTAGACAGTAGACCTGGCTGTGAACTTTTGTTAGTATGAAAAACTAGCCCACATTGAATATGTATATGTTAGGAAATTCAATACTGCTTGCCAGCTCCCAAAGCTGTGTGTACCTGTAGGCAGATTTTCACTCTGACTTCAGAGGCAATTTCACAAGAATGAGTGAACCTCCAGTTTTAATTATTTGTCCCAAAGCACTGGGATGCAGGAGATTTTCAGGTAAAAATGACATGTTACAATCCCCTGATCTCACTTCCAGAAATGACCCTTCAAATTGAAATTAAGAATAATCATTTTAGGTAGCCATCAGGACTGGATGTTTAAAGATTTCAGATTTGCAGTTGAAGAAAGGATCATATAATAAAAACAGTGATGTGAATTCCAGGCATTTTTTTAGGAAGTGTGCTGCCTATAGTGAAATTGGGCCATTCATTAAACTATAGTTCTTAACCAATTAGAGCTTTAAACATGGTGTATTATAAAAATTATAGCAATGGCCATGATAATTAAGTAATCTATGACTGCACATGGTCCTAATGTCACGCTTAAAGCAGGAGATGCACTTTATGCTTTAAAGTGTTAATTGGCCTTTAGGAAAAGAAATATTAGATGGACTTAATTTGAAGGACTAAATGGTACCTTGGACTGTGTTCCTAAGTAGTAGATTATAGGATAATAGCAACTGACCCCTATATGTCTCCATGACTCCCTTGGACTTCAGTAAAAAATATTTACCTGTGTGCCCAAAAATTCATCAGTTTTAAGACTTCTTGTATTAAGCAAGAAAATCACACATATTTTTTCTGTTTGAATTTTCAAGAATTTAAACATGTTAATAACAGTAGTTATTTTGTTGTTGGACACTCCTATAAACATCTACCATTACTGACTGACATGAGAACCTGTGCTACTTAATGTTTAATGTTAACAGTAAAAACTAGAGAGCAAAGCACTGAGCTTTCAGGGAAAATCTGATATTAACTAATACTTGGAAGTAACATGGGACTTGCATTGTACGGGAAGTACAGGATGAGGCTGAACATATTTACAAGGCCTGAATAGCCTGAAGGAGCCTGAAACAGCTTCAGCAAGACTTGCAAAGCAGTTGTCAGATTAACATTGCACCCATCTGCCAGTCAAAAGCTGAGATGTTTCCTTTCATTCCTTCTCCTTCTGATGGCCCATGACTGCTGTGAAAACATCATCTCAGTGTTCCGTCCACACTGCCTTTGGTATTCCCTTATGGTCCCTCCAGCTCCTTATTTGTCTTCATCTCTACTTCCTCATGCATGCAGAACTAAAGCAGGGATGTCCATGCAGGTAAAATTATTATACTACAATAATGGGGTTTTCACCTATGGAGCCTTTAATTCCTTTGTTTATATTTTATTTTACTGTTTGTTACCTTGCCTTACACAACACATCGAAAATGTCTTTGTTCTTTGCATCCCTGAGTGCAGCTGGAATAACCAAAAGGGTCCTAATTTTTGTCAGATATTTCTGTAACTCAAGCACATAATTTGGTACACAATTTTTTTGCTTTAGCTTGAGACTCCAGTGTGAGAGTCATTAGGCCACTAAGCTTGTTTGCAGAAAAAAGTGATGAGGGCACAAAGCACTCGTTGCTGACCTTCTTAAATCCATGGTCTAAGTAGGCCTTACATGACATACAAGAAGCAGATGAAAGGAGCTTAAATGAGCTCCCCCATCCTCTCTGCCCTGTGAGTAGAAAGACAACAAAATCCATGGGTTTGCATCAGATATTGACCCTAATCAAAATAAAAAGCTATTTGAGATGGTCTATGGTATCTCACATTACCATTAGCTGATGATCCAGAAATGGATGAATCTTTCACAGGTTTTCAGTAGCTGTGTTTTACTCAGTCCGTTAAGCATCTCTTATCTGTTCCAGAGACAAGTATGTTGCTGGTACTTTCAGGTAAAAATCTGTGTTAGCTTTCCTCTCAAGCACCTGTTCTTTTCTCTGATAGCAGAGGAATGATCTTCTGTGAAGAGACCAAATTTATGTAAGAGCTCCCTTAAGACATAACCTGCTGCCATACCCCTCAGTGGTTCCTGAATGAGGCTCCTCTAAAATGCAGTCTTCTTACAGAAAGTGAGTAGGGTCAGGACAGGGACAGGACAGGGTTAGTGTTTGTAGGATTAGGAAGTCTTCAGAAATGTGAATAAACCTCCCCACCTCTGGAAAAGACTATCTAAATCTGCATCATCACCTGAATGAGGACATTCATATTCAAATGACCCCAGACTAGCTTAGGATCTAGATAAATCTAGATCTCAAGGGGAGGTGAAGATTGCTCTTACATCCCTCTTTTTCACTTTGTGAATTCTGGTAGACAGGATGCCTATATAGCTGGAAACCCTGAACATCTCATGAAGGCATCATCTTTTTTGCACCCTTTTTCCCTCCTACATTTTTGTTGCTTTGTATTTTAAGCAGCTCTTCAGAAAATGTTTCAGACTCACAGTCAGGTCACTTGAGGGGATACCCTTTAGGTTTGCTCCCCAGTTCACTCTGAGCCAAATTCACCTTTTACTCCAGCATCACGTTCTCTTTCCCCTGGACTCAAAAAGCCTAGAAAGCTTAGTCAAAGAGGCAGAACATTAGTAAGAGCGAGATGCTGACAAAAACACTTTGGCAGGCACTCTGCTCTTATCCACGGAACTGTGCTGAATAAGAAAGTGACAGAAGCATTCATGTTAGGTGCTGTCAGGATAAAGAATGTTAGAGAAGTGGTAAACAAAACAAGCGTGGATAATTTAGCATGCACAGCATGAAGCAGAAACTCTGGAGAATAGAAGAGTTAGAGCTGAATTTGTTCTCTGCCTCTAATACGTGCTATGGGCTCTGGCCTCTATTAGTCTGAGGAAATTGAACATTACATGTAGGCATGCGCAAAATTATGACTTTTTTTGCCTAAAGTCTCAAGACCCTTTAAGTTTTAGCTCTCTTAAGATCCTGTATAATCAATGATGATCTGAAATTCTGATTATGCAGAAGCTAAGAAAACTGTATATCAGGTAACAGTGAAACAGACAAGGTCCAAATATCCTCTTCAGCACCCTGTTATGAGACTGTATCAAGATGCAAACACTAACTTTTACTGAGGCTATTTGGAAGTTGCTCATATTTTCCAACATTCCGTGCTTAGCCTTCCCTTTGTTTTCATATTGCAGTCTCTTGAGGGAACACAACAGCCCAGTTCTGCCTGTTTCTTTCTTTTCTCCAGTGGATTTCTGATCTCTCAAACCCACCATGCAGTGAGGTACAGGCTACAGACATACTGCAAGCCCCACATCTGATCCTGCTGCCCTGACAGCCACAGAAATGTTGTCACAGCTCACAAGGCTGGACTAGTGCCAGCTCAATATAGCTTTAATGGGATCACTTTCTCTGGTGACTGAGGAGGCTTAGCTGCCATATGGTCTCTTTGGGCTTCTTTTCTGCTACTGCCATGAAAGCGAATTGCCCTGCTACAAGCTGCAGAAGGAGAGATCAAGAACCAGTGTTCAGAAAGAGAAGGTGAATGTACAAGACAACTGGCAGAGTTATAGGTTAGCAGAGGAATCTTTTATCATGAAAACTAAGTCCTAGTGAAATATGGCAGCAACTGAAGGGGCAGAAGACACAAAGTTCACTGTCCTGTACACATTTCCCTTCTAATATTGAATCTATCAGCAGGTTATTTACCTGTGCTTTTCTAGCATTTTCCAAACTCCTAAGAACTGAATGTTTAATATAGCACAGATGAGTCTGCAGAAAGTATCCAGCTGTGTTCAGAGAGCAGGCTTTGGCAGCTCCCACAGGAATACTGGGGAAAAGAGTCTTAGCAAGGACCAGGGGTGTCCTGATGAAAGTAGCTATTGACTTTTCAGCACATCCTTGAACTGATAATTAGACCAAGTGAGATGAAGAACAAAGGAAGGGGTATTAACATGTAATCAGAGTGTGATAAATGCAAATGTCAATAATTTAATTAGTGCTATTCTTCCTTGAGAAGTAGCAAGTGAAAAAATAAAAAAAAAACCTATCTAAAACCCGAACCAAACCAGAAGATTTGGTCTAGGACCAAATCTACACTTCAGGGCTGCCTGCTGTATAGCTGAAACTCTATTGCAAAACCAGCTTGACTTTCACAGCTGTCCTTCCACCACCATGTCTATTTCTTCATGAGAGATACGGTTTAACTCTACCAATCCAGAGTATACAAAGTACTGAGACTAATGGAGGAGCTGACTGACAAAGACCTTCATGACTTACGGCTGGTGGTATGGACTTACTCAAGGACTACACTGGCACAGCCTAAGCAGTCAAGGCCCTTAGTTCATTGTTCAGAGTAATTATCCATACATTAGAGCTTTTTCTTACTGATCCCCTTGAGGGAAACACAGGCAGTGCCTTGTTGAGACAGAACATCATACTTAGTGATGTTAAGTTTCCATTAGCCTGTTTCCACCTACATTAGCAGTTTTGCTGGCATGAGCATGTGAAACAGAGGATACAATTTTTTTCATGTTCCCTTTGATTTCAATATTTAATACGGCTGAACCCTCTATCAGTGTACCTTGAGGATCTTAAGCCAAATGCAAACAAGCTTTTGCTAGGGTAGCAAGTGTTGCTTAAGAGAGCATCCTCCCTAAGCAATTTGGTTTCACCACCAAATGTTCCTCGTAGACCTGCCAAATGAAGAGTGGGGATTTTTTTTTCCCCACTTTGTTTAGCTCTTTGAAGAGAGGTATGAGAGCTGCATCGTTAGAAAAAACCCTCCTCCTGCTATTCCGCATCGCATCTCCACCAGAGGGCTCTGCTGGCGTACCTACATGGGCTCAGCCGGACTGGGAGCTGGATCCTCCTCCCTCAGGTTCCTTTGGTACCTCTGAACTGCCTGGTACTTCTAGGACAGTCCCTCGTAAATCCTCAGACTGGCTGAGAAAACTTAAATACATCAAAGTCAAATGTGGACAAAAAAACAAGAAAAAAATTAAAAAAGCAAACAAATCCACCAAAATCGTATGTCCAACATTTTTTCAGCCAGCAATTACAATTACAAAAGTCTTAACCCAATAAAAATGTGTGCTGTGGACTTCTTTACAAGATAAAGGCCAAAGTTTGCAGTAAAGAGTTGAGCCCTGCCACAGAGCAAAAGACATACCCAATATGTCACAAACTCTGCTCTCCAGTGCCTTTGGCTTTTCATATGCCTTAGAGCACTAGATGTGTTTTCCTCAGCAGTGTAAATACAGGTGAACAGAGTCTTCTCTCTAATGTGGACAGTGCAGTGTTTACCTACTTCATGTGACAACCAGACTAGTGAGATCACTTTCTCATTTGCCCCTGCACAACTGACATCATACTCCCTCATAGGAGATCAATCTGTGTAACTGAGTGTAAGTGAAAGGATACCTGAGGCTAAAGCTTCCGCCTGCGTACTCAGCATAAAATCTTCCTGCACTGAATGATGAGATTTCTGAAATGGAAGTTGACTCTGATGTGCAAAGCACCAGGAAAGCAGAGCTAAGGTCACTTTCATGTCTAGAAAGAAATTGCATGTTTCACCATAGCAAGTGGTTGGCTCTATATATTGGAAAGTTGTGGAATATTATTAGTTTTCTAATAACATAACTAATTCCTAGTTTTCTGTCTAATAATTATAGTGGGTTTGCATGATTAAGGCTTGCACATGGGTTTTTTTTCTATGGAATATTGCTGTACTCTGAAGACTCTGCTTTCAAAACATTCTTGTAAAAGCAGCTTCAGCAGAGTGAAATAACTGCAAGCCTAAAACCACCTTTGGTTATGAATTTGAGACTTTTATAATTTTATTCAATTCTCATGGATGCCACCTAGGTGAAGGAAGTTGTGAATATGGTTAAAGACATTTCTGCAAGAATCAATACTGAACATAAAAACCAGCTGTAGCAGAGCTAACTACTGTCATCTTAGCTCATGGCCTGAGCTCTTACGTGAGCATAGAGCCCACACACCAGTTTGTACTCTGACTCATGTCTGCAGTAAGACAACTGGCTTCTCAGGCAAGAAAACTCATGCCTGGGCTAGATCTGCCTAACACACTGATTTTGCCCTTCTAGACAGAACAGGTACATCCAGCTCCAATTCTAGAGCACCAGTATGAAAGTAGCCACCGAATGTCCTTTATGCTCTAAATATGAGGGGGAACAAAGCCCTGTGGGAGCGTTTGTGTTTTCCTGTTTCAATGACTGTGTTGTTCTATGATCTGTATTTGAAGAATACCAGCAAATTTCAGCTGGTTCAAAATACAGGAGGCAGCTGCCTGCTCTTTCTTCAACATATCTCCAAAGACATGCAGGAACTGCGTTGCTCAGAGTGCCATGGCTCCCAGGCCTTTTGTAACCTACGGTCAGCTCTAGCCCACGGAGTGACATATCCTTTTGTCTTTGGGGCTTTTAGGATTTGTTGTCCCTTGTTCTGAGGTTAATGATGAAGTACATTTTGGCAGCAGTGGTGGAAAATTAGCTCTGAGATTAGGACACAAATATGTTACAAAAATCTCACATAAAATTAAATCAAAAGTGTAGCACTCCTTCCCCCACCCATATGCCTTCTTAGTCTCTGTCACAACTACTGAGTTCATTTGAGAAGCTTAATCAGACGCTATATCTGTTGATCTTCTGAGACTTAGTGATATGGTGGTATAAAGAAAGGGCATCTGAGTAGCACTTGCCTTAACCCTTAAGTGACCTGGAGCTCTTAATTCCAGACTACTTTGAGACACCTTCCACTTCATCACGCTTCTGATGAAAGAGGTTCATGATGAAGAGTAGCATTTTTAGACAAAGATGTCAAAATCTGATGTTTGGGGGTTTGAATTTTTTATGGTGTGACTCTGGATTTAATTGACTTTTGATATCTGTGTTGTCCCAAATGCTGAGACACATAATTTAATGAACTGGAAAATAAAATTGTAAATTGTAGGCATGACTGTTTAGAGATTGGACTGCTTAGTCACTCTTAAGCCTGTGACATTTTTAAAGTTTGCATGGGATTTTAGTTGTATTGTTTCTGCTAAAGTCCTATCAAATCAGACACCTTTACCTCTCCCCTCTCAGCAACTAATAGGAGGAAAGAAGTCATCAGAATTAAAAGACCACACATGAATTTGAAAAGATAAAGACTTTTTCAGAAAACCTAGGGTGGATTAAAATTTTGGTAGTCAGTATGAAACTGTGAAGTACTGATTAAAGAGAAGCATTTTTCATTTTACAGGCATCATTCCAGCACAGAGAGACTTGCAGCTAGAAGTGAGTATAGCCAAGGTATCTAACAGTCTAGGTGTATGTAACAGCTTACTTCTGGTTTAAAGGAACTATCTGCAATTATTATGCTGGCATTTATATTATTATTTTAAAAATAAAATAAACAAGAAAATGAAAGAAGACCTGTGTCAGCAGCCATGTCAGTTAGGCATACTACACTCTCAGAAGAGTAAGAAGCCTAATATTTTCAGGGGCAAACCGAATGCTAATCCAAATAGAAGCTTTTTCCATCTACAAAGGTAGCCTATGGCAAACACCAGGCTGTGCCTTATATGCCCTTTGTTTATTTCCTCGAAATAATAGGCAGGAATTGGGACAGTTTTCCCAAACCCAAAATTTATACCTATTCCATTTTTGTTTCAGACTGCAGTCTGAAGTCCATTTTTTCAGGTTTTCAAATTTCAAACAGCCTACTACAACCAGGTAGTGAGACATTGGAAAGTCCCCCTTATTCACTATAGCAGCATGTTTAGCTTTGAAAATGCAGTCTCTATAACACAGCATGCAGAGGTTTGACTTGCCTACTCTCTGAAATTCCTAGGATAATTCTGCTGTAGGTGCTGCTATAACATTCAATGTTAAGAATTATGTTCCATTGTCTTAATGACTTGCTCTTCACATTCTTCTGCACCTAATTAGATTCAGATCAAATGAAGTCATAAGTGCCTAAGGATAAAGAAAAACTCTTAAAGGGCAATTGACTCAGAGAGTGTAAGTCTCTAAGGGGACTTTGAAGCAGATGCAGTGATTACTTGGTTATTTAAACTTCGTGTGCTGAACTGTTCTGACAGGACAGGTATTTTCATGCCAACTGGCTGACTCCCTTGCAAAAGCAGTTTTGTTGTGTAAGAGTGCAGCAATGAAATGAAGAGATGGCCATTTTATGTGCACATGGGGAGTATCATCAAAAGTAGCATATGGCAGCTGTGCTCAATATTTAATGAAGAGCTATAATAATTAGTGTAGGGAGCCTGAGAGTGTATTTCAAAGGTCTAGAGTACACTGAACGTTTGCCCCAAAATGGGTGAAGTTTGTCACGGTATGTCAAGTAATAAATATATAGTAGAATAAATCTGACATCAGTGATTTGGAAGTAACTAATGGAAAATGTAAATTCTTTTGTATTATGATGAGAAAGTCTGAGAGAATACATACTGAACCAGCAAAACAATGGCACTAGGAACAAATGCAAAATCCATCAGGACCTATGCTGTTATTGAGAAGCCATGTCCAAGCGCTGGCACCTGTTGTCTCTAGCTCCTTATGGGGTTGACAGTTTTAGGATAGTTTTCTGAAATGTCAGTATGGTCCTATTCTGATCTGATTAGCCAGTGTTGAAAAGATACTCCATACTCAACACTTTCCGTTCAGCTTTGAAATGCAAACTCTCAGCTTCTGTTTCATTTACTAACTTGGGAGCAAAACACCATTAGTATGAGAAGGGATTTCACAACTTGGTGCCTTCTAGGCTATAACTGTACATCATTTCTGTCATATTAATTCGAACTTTTACATATGCTATATCAGTTGTGTTGTGAAAGTACAGTTTGTTCTGAGTTTAGCTGCTAACAGTTGCCTCTGGGATTTCTTTGTGATTCAGTATTGGAGGTACTTTGCATAACAGACTTTCTTGTAAGTGACTTTTTCCCATCATTCCCTTACTGTCAATCTACTTAGAGTTAGACTTGCATCCTGGCATTGGTTCCTTACTCTTTGTTTTGTTCATCGCTCTCTCTTCTCATTTTTCTTTGCCTTTCCTTTTCCCTACTGCTGTGCCCTGTGCAGACACATGCCCTCTTACCCTAGCATTGTGCTTTTCTTCTATTTTTATCTCAATTATTTATTTATTTTTTTTAAACAACATACACACTCAGGTATGCACAATGCCCAAACTAGCAAGACATCTGAAGGAACAGAATAAGAAACATAATAACACACTGTATTTTGGGCTTGCTTCCCTTTGTTCTTCCCATTCTCCTGATTTTTTGGCTTCATCTGTTAGGAATAATCAAGACAGATAAACACTCTGGAGCAGGTACTATATTCTTTATCAGTACAGTACCTAACACACTTTTGGATGCTATAAAAAGCTACAAGATGTGGTTGAAAATATTTGCCTTAAGAGCTCAGTGATATGGGTACTTAGCATTCAGACTTGATTATCTTTCTTATGTTAGGCAATTGGCTCTGAAATAAGAACAGCAATAACAGCATATGGAATTAGTCAGCTTGTATCAGTCAAGGGACTACTCTTGGTTCATTTATAGCTTGTCTACATGGAAAAAAAAATCAAGGCACCTTTACTGTTTCTCTACAACTTCTGCCTGGCAGTGGAATACTATTGCATTCAAGATTATACATTTAATATATAAAGGAAGAAGTTCAGAACAAAAGCTGTAAGGTGCAAATACTGCTCAAATTACGTACTACATTTCTGTGTAATCATTGTTCAGTGCTTTGAATTTTCTTGCTTTCACAGAAGATTTTGCTATTGTGCATGCCCAGTGATAAACTACAGGAGTGCCCTCACCACTAGATCCCTTCCCCACGCAATTCCACCACACTCACAAGGCTTGCATTCCTTTTTACTATATCCCGTTCTCAGCACAGGAGACACCAGCTTTGCCCACAACTTGGTGGTTAGCAAACTTGCCTGACGTGCTTGATCTGTGGGTCTGAATCTCTTCAGATTCAGGCCTGCGCCAGGCCTGACAGAATTTTCTTCCCATGCTTGCAAGAGTGCTGTGACCACCAGAATATTTGCAAGGCACGAAGAGTATTACAGCAGGCATGAAGAAGGCACTTAACTGTGCTGAGAGGGATAACAGAGAGATCATATGCCAGCTGAAGTCTCCAAGAGATACCAAAGAGAGGCAGAAGTTCAAACATAAGTTTCCCTTTGGATTTTGCCATGATATCCACCTATCCAAGTAGGTATAATCAGATATATAATAGTATAATCAGATAAATCTTAATTTCTATGACACTATTTCTACATTCATTGCATATGAAATTCAATCAGGACTATTAAACACTGCCCAAAGAACCAGATAACTAACTGTTAGAATGACAAAACCAAAATCCTTCTTTGAAGCTGGTCTATAACTTTGTAACTGGAGTAGTTAGGCAGTGCATTAGACAGTGCACAGAATGAGGCCTTTTCAGACTGATTCATTGCCAGGTATTAATGGCTTATTACAATTAAAATTTAATTAAAAATATGAAGTGTTGTAAGGAAGCAACAAGCCTGATTTTTTTATTTCATATCATAATTTTAAAGGGTATGTTTATGAAATACTTCATGTAAAATTAGCTTTAATGCATAACCTTTATGGCATTATGAATAATGCTACATTATTAAACGTGATACAATCTGAAAAATACAGTTTCACATTCTTGCTGCTGGCAAAGTTTTTGCATTTTATTCATCTGTTGTGACGAGCATAGACCTTCAGGTTATCATTTTGTTTCAATCTAGTCTTATATTTCACTTTGCAAACAGGATCAAGTTTTAGCAAGCACTGAGTGGAATGTGGTTAAACTCCCTTTCACTATATTTCTTTATACAATAGAAAAATGTGAATAAACTTCCAATTTACATTTATTTCCCAGTGCTAGACAACACAGCAAAGAGAAAAAAAATAATCATCCCCTCCTCAGATAGGAGAGCTTTGAATCTAAAATGACATCATTAGATAATTTCAATGAGGTTGATGTTCCAAGAACACTTCAGGACAACACCGATCATTTATGATGCCAAGTATAACCACCTGTCTTATAAAATCCCCGGCCTTGCGTGGCTGTGGAGTGAGTACACAGGATCAGGGAATTGGTCTGATTAGAACTAAAGTAGAAATAAACAATTCAATCAAACAGAGTCCCACCCTTCCATGTTGTGTGCCCCTTCTTTCCCCTCCCCTTCTCCCAAGAAAACAGTTATTTTTAATCCAGGTCAGTCCCCTGACCACATAGCAACAAAGGATAGGTTTCAATTCAGACTCCTGAATGTACTTGTCTCCGGTGTTGAAGTTTAAGGGTGAATCCCTTACAGGGTGTCTGAACCTCCAGTGCAGTCACGAGAGACCTAGAAAAGAATTTGGTGGGTACCAGCAAGTGTCTCAGATGCCCTAGGATATCTAGGATATGTCCATGAAGTTTGCACGTCTGTTGCCAAATCTAGAGGAGACTCATGGCCTTCCAGATTGGTAGCTGGAGGGCAGCGGGTTAGTCTAGGGATGTACATGACACTAGATATATATATGGTTAACCAACTGAATATTAATGTAGACACTTAACTGTCTTAATCTCAAGCCGAATCCCAACCGTAAACTACCTTAACCTACAGCAGGAACCCACTCACAAGCACTCCAGCACCAGGGAGAAGGGCAGTGCAAGATGCAGTTACTACACAAAGGCAGTGGGAGTGAAAACTTTCTTACAGCAGAAAAACTTACTTCTGAGATTTAAAACTGTGAAAGGAACAATGCTGGAGAGTTAAAAGAGGCTAAAGAGAAATGGTTAAAGAAATGGTTAAAGAGAAAATTCCTATTGACTACTGATGGACACCAAACCAGAATGTTATTTAGACAATAACACTCCTTCACCTCTTCAAATCTCACAGATACTCAAGTTATCTTAGCTTTAGCTACAAACCCAACAATTTTAGTTTTACACTAAGCAGAGATCCAAAGCGATCTGTACAGCCACACTAGCAACCAGTACCTTCAAGGTGACTTCACTGAACTGAAATCTCCTTGTGTACAAGAAATTGTGTTTTTTATAAATATCATGCTATAGTAAAAACAACAGCAATAAGTTTTTTACCTTTTCAGAATAGAAGAGGCCATTTGTTCCCCTTTAGTCTTGCAAAGACTTCTGAGGAAAGAGGTCCAGTTCAGATGCACCTTCTTCTCTTGGCCTGCAGTCTCTATCTGAGCAAGAATTAGATTATTCTAGAATATTTTTTGCAATTACTTTGAGTTTCTTCCTCCAGAGATCAGAGTCCCTGATACAAAGAGCTTCTGGACTCAGATTGTAAGGAGGTCAGCCAGTAAGGCTTAGCCCCCATCAGTCTGGCAATGTCAGTGAACTCTGAGGGCAGTAAGAAAGTTGAGGTGAAGTTTCCTCCACTTCTAAAGCACTAAAATGGCATAAGTTCAAATATGTGTGATTAAAAAGGAGAAAATTGTATTTCAGGGATGCAAACTTCTGCTGATTGTAGGATTCTACAACCAAATATATGGATAACCTGAAATGAACAAGGATGAGAAGTCTAATTCCTGACAAATTAATGAATTTCACTTCAACTCATTTTTTTTCCGAATTGATCTGAATTCCTCACCTACTCTTCCATAAAACCTATGGACAATAAGTTGGATTTTAATATTTCACCTCTAATGAAATCAAGCATTCTTACATCTTTCTGCTTAGGTGGGATTTCTATGAGTATTTTCCTATTGTGGGAAAAGAAGGAAAAAAAAAATCTGCTCATTTTGTATTATCTTCTGGACCTTTCCTTCTTGGAGATTATTGCCTTTCCCTCATATCATTCTTCTTAATAGAGACTAAACAAACAAGCTGAAAAAATGAAGCATTTCAGAAGCACAGAATCCTTCTTCAATGTAAAGTCTAGAAAGCTTTTTTTCCAGTAAAGATCTTTGCACAATTTTTACACACATGAGCACTAAAGGCTCCAGACAGCAGCAGGAAGCAGAAGAGGAATGGCAGAAAGCTTGGTCAGAGGGGCTGATTTCAAGAGTTGGAAGCAGCCAGCTAGTCTCACGAGGCAAGGGAAGAACATTCTGGGAAGAGCTGTTGCAATGTAGAAAGTCACTGACTCGGCTAAAACCAAACCTAGAAGAAAGAACTTGCCTGCAGGGACATCATGGGTGGAAGGAGAATTGGATATAGTTCTTGTTTACTTTTCTCCTTCTCTTCTTGACCTTTTCATTTTGTATTTTCTCTGTGTAGTTAATTAGATCAGCTTGTGTAACAAATAATGCCTTTTGTCTTTAAAGTCCCTTTGGTCTTTGGAACTCTCACTATGAAAAGAAAGTTTAAGCCATGGACTCAAAATCTCATTTAAACTCCCTATAAAATTTTCAGGTAACAAAGTTCAAAATGTAAATTCTGAACTGGTGAAGGAAACCATCACTGATAGTTAAATAACAGGATCAAGAACTGTGTGGCATCATTATGATAGCTATGGAATCACAGAATACCAGGTTGGAAGGGATCTCAAGGACAATCTGGTCCAACCTTTCCATTGTTTAGTCTACTTTTTTCCTGGGAAAAGCACAGTCTAAACAAGGTGTTTAGCACCCTGTCCAGATGAAGATTAAAAGCGTCATATAGCACGCATCTCACCAGGCTTGCCAACAAGACTGCAAATCAAGAAGCAAATTTGAAATAAGATAAAATCACAGAAGTATAATAAAACATGAAATCAGAAACTATATCACATAAAATACAAAGTTATATCTTCTCTGGAAATCATCCATGATCCTGTTCAAGAAGATGGATACTCCACAGGTACATTGGGTTTACCTTCTGAGAATTACCTTCAACTGCCTGCAATTAGGTAGGCATACAGCAGTGCAATGAGAGCTCCTGCAAGAGATCTCACAAGGATTAAAAAATAAATAAATAAAAATGAGCTTCCTCTTTAGCTCTTAGTCAGGCTGAACACCATCACGGATGACAGATACTTCTGCTAAATACTATAGTAATTAAATATCTTAAATGGAGAGGGCCACTGAGGCAGTTAATTATCTTCTCACCATACAAACAAACCCAGGGTACAGCTTTCTTTCTGTTAACATTTTAATGTTACAGGTACAGCTACAATGTATTGAACATCTACTCAGAAGAGTCTCAGAGAAAATTCAGACAAAGGTGCTTGAACCTCCTTGATCCAACTTAGTAGAAAAATGTGAATCCTTGATTTCACAGTAGTTAACCTTCAAACATTATATGCACAGATAGTCTCTGAGGTTGTTAAGGGTGTTGAAAATCTCCTGACAAAAGTAACAGAAAATAATAAAGTAACAGATACACACGCTCAAGATATTCTTCAGGTATGGTTTTCATTTAGGTCATTGCTAAATTATTACTCTGACTCATTTATTGTCAGCCAAATGTCAGCTCACAGAATAGTCACTAAAACCAGCTTAGCGTATGTTTGCTAAGCTCACCTAAATAACAGCTGCCTTCAGAAGCAAAGAAGCTAATCAAAATGGAAGATTGGTAACATTGAACATAGCCATACCCCTGTGCCTAACACTAGCACATGTCTTTGATTTACAACAGGAGAACAGAGCTGAACCGACCTAAGTTTTCTCATATAGAGAAACTAGGAGAAAATAGGTGCTTTAAAAAGTACTATAAATGCATGTAAAACAAAGACCTTGTTTGAAACTTGTCTGATTTTTTCAATCTATCATTACTTTTAGTTTTCTGGGGAAAAAAAAAAAAAAAAAATCCCTCAAACAAAATTTTTGCAAGCAATTTCAGGCCTCGTATTTCTCTGGGAAAAGAAATTTTATCCAATACTTAATTAGAAGTAGGACACTATTTCTTTTAGATTCTTTTTTCACTGGTGCAATCTTCCAGACACCTACACCCGTGCTATACCTATACAGCATGTAATGTTACATTATCCATAAAACTGAAATCCAAAGGTCATGTAGTCATCCCCAGAGTTCTTCCACTATTTACAGAAATTTGTTGAGCCTGGAAAGTCCGAAATTCCCAAGATGAAGGGAAAGATCTTGTATATTTAAAGACAAAAAGAAAAACTTGAAAGGATGAGCCTTAATGCTATGGAAGAGGTTGCATTCCTAGGACTTGATACTCTGACATTACAGAATTAAAACATGGGTTTAAGTCAATTCTCAATTTATTACTCTGGAGCCATTTATTTTCCTGTCTAGCAGAGGACTTAGTTCATGATTTCTAATGTTAGCTTGGCAGCATTGATTACCCAGAGATGAAGTTAAACTTCACTTTAAAAGGGCTACTTTTAAAACGAATCACATACTCAAAGCATATATGAAGCCAGAATAGGATTTAAGGAAAACAATAAGGAATGAACACTTGAACACCTATCAGCCAGATGACTTAGGCCTTGATTCTTCACACATTTTCAACATGCAGTACTTCACACAGTTCAATTAGTCACGTTGAAAATAACAGGACCTTTTGTGTGTACTGGTGTTTGTTGAAAGACATGCTACAAAATTGGCAGGAGCTACTATATATCTATTCTAAGTTACATAAACTGAAAATTCCCAATCCTTCTTTGAATCCTAGACAATTATGATTTTTTTTCTCTTTACAGGTAGCGCTTTGGATGTCAGCTCAGTTCTCTACTAACTCAATTGTTTTGGTTGGTTGTCTCAGCTAACCTGAAAACAGCAATTTTCTCTAATCTGCAGCTTTTAGAATATATTTCCCATAATTACCTGCTGTATAATATTTCTCCCTGCAGCATCTGCTCTGCAATTTGCAATGGGTTTTTAACTGTTTCAGAGTGATCTGTAATACCAATCCACTAAAATATTTTGGATGGGTCTTCATGAATATTTGATTTAGTATTACACCTGTAGATTTTTCACAAGAAAATTGTCTGGCCTCAATCAATTCCATAATCATTCCTTATAATATTATTTTAATTCTACCCCTTATGGACAACTAATACAGCAGCTGCATGTCTTCGTTTAGAGACACTTTTTGCAAACCAGATACACTTAAGTATCTCAAAGAGGAAAATGCATCAAAACTGGTTTTCTAGCTTCTAAAAATTCATGTAATTTTCAAAGGCACTAAGTTAAACTGATTCAACTCTCAGTCAGGAGTAAGAGGGACTAATGTTATGGAATCTAACAAAATTCCTGTGAGAAAAGGTTTTAGCCTGGCTAAATCCAGCTGCTTTCCACCATCACCTACCTACCTCTGGAGGAGCCTAACTTCAGTGTATGCCTCATCATTTAGCATGAAAGCACTTAGACACTCTAATACCTGTTCCTGGAAGGGGAATGCTTATTTTCCACTTGAGACTTTACTACCTGGTAGTTCATTCTGATAGGTAGCATTTAAGTCCTGACAGCAGCCTGTAAAGTTCGTTGTGCTCAAAACTAACAGCTAACTTCTTCTGGCCTACCAGTACTCTCTTCTCTTTCCCTACCTCTCTTTATAAGGATGTTTGAGGGGATAATTGAAAAGGGGCTAGCCTGTGTGTGTGGTGTCTCTTCATTTGTGAAATATAACAAAAGTCACAATTCCATGGACACTGGAAAGAGGAGTCTCCTGTCACTGGGGTTTTGCATTTTCTAAGAACAGCCTGAACTTTACAGAGGACTGTTGCTGGGTAAAAATAAAACCAAGGCTGAAAGTAAGATTATTTCACATAGCAAGTGACATAATAATGAGGCCAGAACCAGGCTTTTGCTTGACTGGTTTCCTCTGTCTTTTGCTCCCAGTAGGATGGCGCTCAGCTTTGACAGAGGAACAGAGGATGCCCTAATTTTCAGGCCAATGAATGACTGAATTTAGCTATTCTGAAGGTCTTAATCCTCTTTAGACTTGGGGATTCCAATCACCTAAGTCATCCCTCTTTCTAAACAGTTTCATTAATCGTTAGGCTATTACATTAAAGATAAATATCACTGCTAACACACAGTCCATTAAAGTTATGAGGCTCAGAAAAGCAGGAGTAGAGTGCAACATAACTGACAGGTAGCTAACATCAGCAATCTGAATCATCCCTCAAAGTTGCCTAGATTTCCCACACAGTCAGAGGGAATTGCTTAAATTAAGCAATACAGGGTTTGAACAGCGTGGATTTTACATAACTTTTTAATGGCATGGATTCAGAACCTGGGGGAAGCAAGTTCCCATCTGGCCACTGAACAACAGAATTGGGTAAGAGAGCGCTGAAATGTCTATTTTGCAATACACATCATGATCAAACTGTTCTGTGATTGCAAGAAGTCAAATCAGGTGACTTACCCCTGTAAAAAAATCACATTTTGCTAGGGAGGGAGTTTTCTTCTTTTGCATTATTTTATGCGTAATATGCTCCTAAAAAAAAAAAAAAAAAGAAAAGAAAAAAAAACAGGCACAATGAAGGACCTTCTGGATGGCTATTCTTCTCTTGATCTTCAGGGATCCATTTCTCTTAATTT
>JBCJKH010074747.1:4200-14345 GCA_039877255.1 Loriculus beryllinus | reverse complement strand
GAAGCCTCTTTCACACATTGAGACTATATTAAAAAAATAAAAAGTCTTATTGTACTCATGAACTAATGAGCTATGCATCATACCAGGTGTGCTGGGAGACTGGCATTGTTCTTCAGCCACGGTAAAAGCAAGCTAGATACCTGATCATAGGAGATACCTCCTAATTGGAGGACGTTACTCCACCATATGTCTGGCTGCATAGACGTCCAGGATCTTCCCATCGGTTTTAGTGGATTCTGGGCCTGATCCCAGGGATACCCATATTTCTTTTGTCTCTAAAGTTTGGAAAATGGGTACCCTGACTAACTAGCGTTCAAGCTCCCATGTCACCTTCTCTTCTAGAAACTCCTGTGGGGAATCTGAAGCCAACATCGAGCCAAGGACAGAAAACTTCTTGCATTCACCGAAGGGAAACCATTCTGATACCTTAAATTAGACTTCTCTGTATCTCTACAGATACTGCTGGTGAAATCTGTACATGTATTTTTTGAAAAAGAAAATCTCAGATTTACTGTAAATGCAGACAAGAGAGGAAGGAGCAGATGGGCAATGTTTAAGTTACAAACCTGAGGGAAGCTTTTTCATACAAAACTCTTAAACTGTAGCTCTTAAAATAAAGAAAGATTTTGTGTTTTCCACAGTGACTCACTAAACCTTTATTTAGACAGTTGGTAAAAACACCACATCACATAATTCACTTTCTTTTTTCTCCTCCCCCTCCCCGCTCTCCCTCCTTTTGCTCAGCTGCAGTTTAGGACTATGATGTTTTTCCTTCTAAAGGGAGGCAGAAATCTACATTAAGACATTTTGCCTTTTATTTTCTGTTGGCAATCTAAATGTAGTTTGTGGTGGCTAATATTCCTGTTCAGACCCACAGCACAGCACCCTCTGGTGCGCATATTAAACAGGAGGATTAGAATTGTTATGAGGGTTTTGTGCATTTTGTGGTAGACATTTTTCAGAGATGAGCTTTTGTACTCATTCAGAAATTCAAACCCAAAAAGCACGATCCAAGACATAATGATTTGAACAAATAGATCATCCTACCCTTCAAGCAACTCTCTTACCACGCTTCTTGTGGGAGCTCTAGCTACTTGCAGAGTTGGACAACTTCCTTTCCACATAAGGAGCTCATGACAATTATTTGTCTTGAATTTGTTATTTGCAGAAAGGCTGCAAGTTTCATAGTAGCTGCTGTTTGCTCTCAGCCAACCTTCTGCTGGGTGATAATGAATACCCTTGTTTCCCACCAAAGCCAATAGCAACTGAGAATACTGAAATTTTGGGAGCAGTGCTTAAAACCAACAATAGATTTTCGTGCAGGGCTGTGGAAGTTTCTCCCAGCAAATAGTTATGGACTTCAAGTGATTTTTCTTGTTGATTGCTGCTCGCCGGATTCCAGGAGATTTTGAACTCCCTGGTTCGTTTCCTGAGAAATTAATTAAGGGAATAAACACTTCTCCACGTACAGCAAGCACACAAAAAGTTATAGAGGTTTTTGTGTATCAGTTGAAGCACTGTTAAAGTAGGTTTCTTTCAAGCCTTATCTAATGGTTTCTGAGCCTCAAAACTTCTGTTGTAGATGCTACTCATGGCAGCTTCTACCTCTTTTCCTTGCTAGAACAGTCATGTTGCAAGGGTCTACAGCTCCTTGAATGCTAAAAGCAAGCTTAAACTAACCTTTAGCTTCCAGAAGCAGCTCGGAAATGAAGAAAACTCAAAAAGCAGAGGGAGCCAAGTTGCTTACACTATGCTTACGTACGAAAAACCTCTCTCCTTGCATTGGAAGATATTCTAGTTAAGGTTCAATAGATTTATATATTTTTTACATTTTCTCAAAGATACTGCATAGGTTCCCATGGGTCTCTTTTCTCCATAGCTGTGTGTTTTCTGGTCTTTTACATTTAAAGCCAAATTCTGCCACACACAATTGGGTTCAGCGACTGAAGAGCTGCATGCAAATATCAGGCGATAATGTGACCTTTGGCCATCTGATGATTTGGTACATTGCCTGTTAGGCAATTGGAGGGCTAGCTCTGATAGGAGCCACATGGGCCTAGTGAGGCACGGGGAAAACATAGAAAATATGTAAAAAGTTGACATAGAAAATATGTAAAAATTAACATGTAAGAATAGTTTAAGAAATTAGGAAATAGCCTCACTTGAAAGAATGAAGGGAATACCAGCCTGCCAGAGAGGTTTAGTAGAAAATAAACAAATCAAAGGGGCAGTGATTTTTCTAGGAAAAAAGCAAATTGTCACTGAGGCCCATTTGAAAAAGCTGATAACCTTTCCCAGAAGGCTGTTGTATCCACTCTTCTTTGTGAGGACCCATGCTCATTTGCAGAAATCATCAAATAAAAAAGGTTCAATTTCTCAGTAGAACATGAATATTTGTGGTACTAAAATCTGTGGTGGCTTTTCAATGTACTAGACCAAGAGCAAAGAACAGGAGGAATTGGGTCAATGTAGTGGTTGAGAGTCGTTATGGCTTCCACATATCCACACAAGACCTCATGTGTGTTGTTTGTATCAATTTTTTACTTAAGGTGGTTCCAAGGAAAAAATCTGGCTTTTTCTTAGAAGCAGCACATCCAAGGTATGAGCCTTTTACAAGCTACTGCACATCACATCTCCTGTTTGATTGCATTTCCCAAGATGCTCCGGTGTTGTCTTCAGAATTCCAGAGAAGATGTATGTAATGACTGCAGATAAGAAACTGTGACATAAAATGATATTGGCCTGAAGTGTGGGCAACCAGCAGAGTGGGAAATCAGAATCCCTTCTGTATGCAGGTATCTAAATCCTCCCCGTGTGTGGATGCCTCTGCTCTGCTGCTGATTGATTATGTAAAGAATAATCCATTTTACTTTCCTAGAATGCTTTGCTTTGAAGATGACCTGCTCAGAACTGATGAAAGATCATGGGTTTTCTTCCTTTAACATATTGCCGGTTTCTCCTAAAATTCCATCTCTCTTCAGCACAGCTCAGTCTTCTTCAGTCATTCCTGCTGCCCACACTCAGCCACCACTCAGCCACCACTCAGCCCCTGGCTTTGGTGGGTAGCCTTGTGGAGCAAATCTGAAGAAATGATAGCTGAGACTGATGCTGAGTTAGGAAACATTTAATCTTCATGTAGGCAAAAACTAAATGAGCAGCTGTTTCTCATGGTTAATTAATAGCACATGCTTTGCAAAGCGATGTGCATCTTAGAGGCTGGAATCTCCTCTGGCTTTATAGCAGTGTGACTCCAAATGGCTTCTGTGGAGCTGCTCCAGGTTTTTCACAGGCAAAATAGATTCAGGTCCAGTGAATGGAAATTAATGTTCATGTAAGGTGATCCAGCTGACTGTGCTGTTTTCATTCAAAGTACCTAAATGCTGAGTTCCTAGAACCAGTGCCCGAAAATGTGGAAGTGGGTTTGGTAAGTGTTTCTGGAGAAACTGGAATAAACCCAATGTTTCCTTAAGAATATTTAGTCTTCTTTTCAGCACTGTGGGAGGTTTGGGCTGCTGCTTTGCACATTTTTTAAGTGCCTTTCCCTTTGAGACACCTAGGGCAAAGGCCTCTGGCACTGATATTATCCATTTTCCTAAGAGTTTTTTCCATACCACATTAAAAAAGTAAATAAAATAGTGCTTTGTGGATTGCCAGTGAATGCTATGGTCTCTGTGAGTGCAAAGCTCCTGCTGTCATCACTGAAGAGCTGCACATAAAATAAGTATAGCCCATGCCATATGGACTTGTAAACAGAATAAATTGTGCAGGGCCCATAGTGGTCAGAAGATCCCCAGCAATGCTAGGGCTGGTGGGCAAGACAAGAACTTGGATAAAACAACTGGTGTAGTCTAATGAGTGTCTGAAGTCTTAGCTACAAAACTGAAGTCTAAAAGAAGGCATATATACTTGAATTCTCTCAGAGGTAATTCTGGTATAGTTATACTGAAATATATAAAAATATCTTTTTGTTTTATTTGCAATTCTTCCCAAAGTGCTTCAAAATCAGCATTTGGGGTCACTTTGCTAGTTACTGAAAAGGTGCCTAGAAAGCATAAAAGGTGAAAGATGTGCTTGACACTGAAAATTAAAAGTCATCCAGTAGCTGAAGCTGCTTTTTTCAGGTATAACGGGGACAGCATTAGGTAACAGGAGCAAAACCAGTTTCACTCTCTTGCATCACCCTGCAGAGCTCTGGCCTGCCCCCACAGACACACAAGCTGCTGTGTCAAGTGATGAGGGCTCAGGGGAACATCTCTCTCCTAACTTCAGGCTCCATGTTCACCACTTTCCATGCAGCACCAGGCAGGTGGGGCGGCAGTGCAAGGGCTGTGCTGCGAATGCACAGCATGCCACCGTGTTTTCCTCCCCATGGACGACTGCATCGCTTCCTTTCCCCTTGGAGATGTCCAGCCATCCTAGGTCACTTTTGCCCCCATCTCCCAACCCACATTTGCTGTTTTCACACCTTGGTGGTTTGACATCTGTCCGCATGACTCACAACCTAAGTCTGTGCATGCATCTTCAGAGCAGGTGGCAGGATTCACAAAAGCTAGATGGAAGTCAGATGTGATTTGACTAAACCCTGGGGAAATCTTGGAGGGTCTTGGCTTTAAAACCATTTTAAGAAGAACCCCACCTACCTTTCAAGATGTGCTTGGCTGAGTTTTATAAACAAACAAAACCAGTTTGCCCATGGGATATCTGCTATTCCTCTAAGATCTACTGCTTCTGAGCAGGTGGCATCAGCTGATACAGAGAAGGGAGTGACTGTGTCTGTGGAAAAAGACAAGGAAATTCTGCAGCCTTTTCTGTTGAGCGGAAGGTTGATGTGGGTACACTGAAGAGCATCACACCTAAACCAAACCAGAACTACATAAATTCAGTGGAGAAGAAAGAAAAAGAAAGAGAAAAAAGAGAAAAAAAAGACACAAGGAGAGGAAAGGGAAGGGAAGGGAAGGGAAGGGAAGGGAAGGGAAGGGAAGGGAAGGGAAGGGAAGGGAAGGGAAGGGAAGGGAAAAGCAGAGCAAAGCAAAGGAGACAATTTACAGATCCAGATTATTTGATTATATCTTTCTACTTGCATGGATTCATCTGAGGAAACAAATATATATGACGATGCACTTTAAGTTTTGATTCAGGAGGTATATTTTGTTGTTTAGATGAATCACTATATCATATTGCATTATTGAGTGGCACAAACCTGTGCTCCTAATTCACAAAAGTCTGCTTCATTATTCAAAACCAAAAGTGGCATAAACCCATTTATAAGTTGCCAGCAGTTTCTATAATGGTTTTGCTACAGAATAATGACACAGACTGGTGAGATAAGAACCATGATAAGTGACTGCACAGTATAAGCCATAATGAATGGCTGTTCTGTCCCTGGCAGGAGACTATGGTAACCAAGAACCTTGTCATGCAATGTCTTTCATACCAAGTCATAAATTAAAAGTGATCGTTATTGTGAAATCTTCTGCCACTACAAGGAGGAAGAACAGTGCAATGCCACATTCCTTTCCAGGATTGCAAGTAACTTTTACAATCTTTCCTAATGTAAATGATGTCAGTACATTCATTTCAGCTTAGTTTTACCCACATTTATCAGCAGAAAGTCATAAACTGCTTCTGCTTTAATTTAATTGAAGTATCGATTCTTCAAATTGTTACATTAAATAGCATTTTAGTTACCAATGTCTCCCTGTAAAAGATAATCTGGCACAAAAAGCTTATTCTATGTATAAGTCAATGTGAGTAGACAGGAGGATAAGCATTAGGGAGATGAAAAAAATGCCACTGGAATTATAAGGCCAAAGTAACTATCGTCTACTGTAATGGTCACAGATGATCAGCAAAAACAGCAATGATCAATTACAGCCAACACAGAAATGTAGCAACAGCTCCAAAATAAAATGTTACTTATTTTACTAATCTTTCACTCTTCATAACTTAAGGAGACACAAACACCTAAGTTAAGCATAACTCAGGTAGAAACAGCAGCAAGTTCTTCAGAGTTATAGAGGTGTTCATCAGGACAGCCAAATTTTAAGCCACTTTTACAGTGATGTGACAACATTGTGCAATGACTTAACGGTACCTGACATCTGCCCATGAAATGTACAACCTGGACTGATGCTCCATGAAAACGTGCTCCAAGTGTAGTTTATGTGTTTTTTTCTATACATTTCTCTGAATCTCTTTTCTGACAACTTACTTTTGGAGGCAAAAATATATGTATTTATGTGCAAACACACATATGAATAGTTACATTCAGAGAGGGAAACTGACCCATGATTCAGTCCACTTGGGACTGAATTTCCTTGCATAGCCTGTTCTCGTTTTGCCCTCTTCCAGACCCTGTTAATAACTCTCAGGTTCATTCCTTTCAGCCAAACTGTGCTCTAGATTTTGTGTTTAGTCCCTTACGCTCTCCTACTGCCCTGGCCAGTCATATAAGCTTCAGAGCTCTGTCAGCACCAGTGTTTGCTGTTCTTAAACTTCACAGCAACTCTACCCCTTTCCCATTTTCCCTTTTCCCTAACCCCTTTCCTTTCCTTTTCTCCCCTTTCCCTCTCCCTCTCCTCTTCATAACAAAATACTTTTTCTCCATTAGAAATTCAGTTGTACCAGTGGCTCACCTGTCATCAGTAAGAACTATTTGAAAAACAGGCCCTAGAGGATGTTAAGAATATTCTTAGCATCTTGAAAGATTGTATTTGTGAGCAGGAGTGCAAACAAGTGCTGGTAACACAATATTGCTTGTGAAAGCATTGGGTACATGTGCATGGAAGGAGGCATGCTGACAGATGTGTGTTTCTGTTGCACCAAACTGACTGGGCATGAGTAATGCTAATATGGGAACTGTGCAAGTATCTTACCAAGATGTGCACCAGAACTGAGTATCTTGCTTTTCACCAGTGCCAAAGACAATGAAGGACTGGAACTGGCTTGTACTTAGCCAATTCAGATCATGACATTGTAAACATATATCTGCACGCACACACATCTAAGTAGACATGCTGTTTACATGCTATCCACACATGCTGTCTGTTAAAAAATTATAATGGGCAAATGGTCCTTGAGCTGAGAGCATACTGATATTGAAATAAAGTAGACCAAATCCTTCCAACCAATACTTCAACTCGGAAATACTTCTTTCTAGGTATGAATGACTTTTCCATCAAGAGAAAACAACTCAGGCAATATTTCCTCAAGGATAAATATTCTTCAAATGCCACTTAATTGGAGAGAGGAAACTAGGATTACTCATTTATTCCCAGTGAAATTCCATTGCACACTGTGAACTCCTTCTGCCTCCAAAAAGAGCTACTCACACCCATGCACTTTCTGTGAGCCAACCTACGATTTTTAATTTCATATCACTAACCAGATATTTCCCTCTTGCATTCATTTAATTATAACATATTAATAAACCTTGACTTTTAGACAGAAGCTCTATGAGACATATTCTTAACATGATATGCATGAAACTCCCCATAGCATCAGCAGCAGTTAGGTACAAGTGGAGAATTGATTATAGCCTTAGGTTTTCAGCCATTGCTAGTTTACTCTTAGGTTTGTCCTCTAGTGATTTCTCAAGCACGAGCATACATACAGTGGTTCCTCTTTTTGCTGAAAGCTTTCCTAGAAACAGTATTAAGAAGATCAATTCATGCAAAAAAAGAATTTTAGTCTACAAAATACAGATTTGAGACACTGCATGATGAAAGAAGTAACCTCAAAGTACAGCCAAAGAGGTTACAAAAGCAGGTCACACAGATCTGGTTTCTTAGAGAGTTTCTGTAAGTTAGAAAAATGTTAGCAGTTAATGGCAGCCCCAAACTGCACACATTAAATGTGTCTGCAAAGGGTTTTGAAAGGTTTTATGGCAACACAGACGTAAGGATCAGAGCAGTTTCTGTGTCACTGTTTCATACTGAATGAATACTTCTTTGGGCAAATATTAATTTATGTTAAGGTCACTTGCAAGCTCCTGGATAGTAATTTCCATTTTTGGGTGAGTTTGGGAGGTAGTTTTTTGGGGTTTTTTTATAGTTTCTTAGAATGACTGGATATTATGGTCCAGTACGATTATATTGGTGGCAAATTTGAAATTCTGCTTTAGAATTCAAGGTTAGAACATAAATACTCAGATAAACAAAATGAAGATAAATTATGGGTTAGCTGACTTTTTCCACATGTGTAGTTTTGTTCATTTAGAAATACCTCAAGACAGAGTATTAAAATACTCCTTTAAGTATCTGTGGATAAAAAAATGTGTCCAGAATAACAAGCAACTGAAGAATCCAAAGGTTTACATAAAATGATGGACAAGTTCTGTTTTCAGAGACTAGTTGCAATCTCAGTGTCCTCCAAACATAGACGACAACAAAGAAGATGACTGCAGAGACAGTGAAAGATATTTGTCTACTGGTGTGCTCTGACTGAGTTTTGCCACAGTGAAAAGGCACGTTGGAAACCTTCCATTAGATTGCATGCTGGACTGTTGCTAACAATGGCAATGAATTATTATCTTTGCCAATTAATGAATTTCATGCAAAGACAGACAGGGTCTACCTGGACAGTGACAAGTCCCTATTCAGAATAATTATCTTTAGAAACACCCAGTTTTAGTGTCTAGCACTGTTGGCTTCTGTAGAAATTTGTATGCACCTGCCTAGGAAGCAATATATTAATTGGAGTGGTGGTGAATACTACTTCTTTTCTCCAAACCCCTTGTAAGTACCCAGTGTCAAAGCACCTGACCTTGTCTTTTCTCATGTTCAGCATGCACGAAAGTCTGGAAACAGAGGTTTCCAGAAGTTGTTTCTGAGGAAAAAGAAAAGAAAGAAAAAAATTTAGAAAAACTGGCTTGTGAAAATCAGAAATGATCCAGGATGGCAGCCTAGCATCTACAGATCTAAATTTGTAGCTGAGCCTTTCCTCTAAAGGTGTATCAGAAGGTAAGCTTTTCCATTTTTGCTTGGGGAAATGAAGGTTCAATGTCTCCTTATGCAAGTTTAGGGATGGCTTTCTAACTTCTCAGGCTAGTCATCATCTCAGAGGATTTTGTTTTCCATGCAAATGTTCCAAACAGAGTAAGAGAATACCCCAAACAGTAAAAGCTTTCATATCTCAGGAAAGTCACTTCCCACATCACTTCCTTCACAGCAGTTCACAGAAAGAAAACATTCATAACAACAAAAGACACGTCAACTGAAGGCCAGAAATGTCTAACTCAACTTTTTGCTTCTGCATCCATTGGAGAGCTATTCCATGCATGAACAGAGAAATATGAAAGTCAGAAATAAATCAGGTCCAGAATTCCCTCATCACCAGCCCTAGGACAATAGTGGCAGTACCTTTCTGTTTTTTTAAGACTTATAGTAACTTTAGATTTAATTTGATTCTGTTACTTTCCCATCCAGACATTCATAAACTAAGAGACATTTGATAATAAGCTGGAGAAATATCTTACAAGTAAGCTAGACCATCTTAGCATTTAAAAAAAGGTTACTTTGAATAGAGTAATTATTAGTTATGTTTCAGCTTCCTATTACTTAATTTATTCTTTAAATAACACACTAATGAAGCTGCCCTAAGATGTTCAAGTTGATTAGTTTGTGTGATAAAAAAACCAAAAAAACGAATCTAAGAATTCAGTACAAAAAAATGTGGATCTCTCTTTTTCTGTAACATTTACTTGATTTTGTGATTAGCTACAAAATGCCAGGGCCTTGCACAGTATCTCTCATTGTCCCATGGATGCTAAAATATCCATGGCACTTCTATGTTAATGAATCAATAAATCTATTAGAAAAATGGTATTTTCTCAAATGCAACAGTGTTCAAGTACATGATGGTTCTAGAAATGGAAAGCCTCAAATGTTTGTCTACAAGCAGCTCAAGGCAGATATTACTTTTCCCAAGTAGTAAGTAATAGAACAAGATGAAAAGGTCTCAAGCTGCACCAGAAGAGGTTTCGATTGGACATTAGGAAAAATTTCTTCACTGAGAGGGTTGCCAGGCATTGGAACAGACTGCTCAGGGAAGTGGTTAAGTCACCATCCCTAGAAAATTTAAATGAAGTGTAGATTTGGCATCTAGGGACATGATTAAACCTTAATGCTTTTATCATTCTATAATTC
>JBCJKH010074745.1:0-15151 GCA_039877255.1 Loriculus beryllinus | reverse complement strand
GTGCCAGCCTTCAGGGGCTCAAGGAAATCTAACTCAGGTGGAGAGAGCTGTTATTTGGTGTGTCCACAACAAGGGAGAGGAGTTGCAGTGCAGAGTGAACAGATGTTTGTCACCCATCTAGCAAAATATGATGCAGCCACACAGATGCACAACGAGAAACAGCCTTCAATGACATGCTGCTGTCTGTACACTAGTGCAGCATTACGACACAGGGGTGGCTGAAAGCTACACTTCAGAAACTCATCTGGCTTGTAGGATGGAGACTCCACGCTCTAGAGAAGTAAGAACAGAGATATGTGTCTGTATGCGCATCATGATTATCTTCTTAAGGTACCATAAAATTGGAAGGAGGCTGTGAAACCCAAATGTATGAGAGAGTTATGGCTGGATATACAAACCATGTGTAGTAAGAAAACCAATGCTGGGATGCTGAAATAACTGTTAAGGCTTGTGTATTTAATTGCATCCCTCTGCAAATGCCTTAATGTATATCTCTCAGACACACTTTAGGATTGAAGGTCCTCTGGGCACTGAAGGAATTTATTTCCAATGGTCAAACAGCTTGAAAATGAGAGCAACGGAAAAATACAATCCAACCAATGCAATTATGCACAAAAGGCTTTTTTTTTTCCTTAGGCAAAGCCAAGTTGGTGAGAAGAACTTCTTCCTGATGGGCAGCAGAACTGGCAAAAGCATGGAAGCGTTCAGGTGCACAAGCCCTTTTCAGTGAGAAGTGCATTCTTTCAAAGTCTTTCAGAACATATTTATCCCTAACAAAACCCCCACAGAATTCCCTGCCTGCAATTATTACAAAGTTGGCTTCCAAATAATCATGAGAAAGCTTAGATCAGCCAGCTTTAGATCTAATCAATAAAACCCACACTCTCCTACAGCCCAATGTCTTAGAGCACCAGAAGAAAAAAACCATGAAATCAACCTCTTTCACTATTGTTTAATGGTATTGTTAAAGTCAAATTCCCTCATAATTTGCCATTTTGGAGATCATTAGTATGAGAAGATTAATAACAAGCCTAAGCTCTGTAGAAGCATTCTTTGCAAGCAGCACTGTTGTTTTTCTGGTGCTCTGAAGTTCAGTCATCGGAGGTTGCGGTTCGGAGCAGCAGCTTCTTGAGTATCACCCCCCATTGTCCTTCATCAGAAATTTGCCTCTGGTAACACACGTGGTGCAAAAGAATAATTAAGTAGATTATTTATTTTCAGACTAGAAAGAAGCTCAGGGAGTAGCTTTGCTTCATTGGGAAAAAAACTCAAACCCCATTCAACGTATTTTAAGTCTTTTTTTTGTCACCATTACTTGTCCTCATAAAAGTGCAAGAAGCGAAAGAGTAAACAATTTCCACTTCATCATGCCAAAAACTTACACATAGTGTCTTGCCTGCAAGACAAGCCACAGCCCTGAATGCAAAGCTCTTGTAACATAATATATAGCATGAGCCAGAACCTGCTCAGAGATAGCGATGGAGAGAGTAGGGATTATACTTTCTCTAAGCTGGAATTCTCACAACCCATCTTTCTCACCCAGATCTGGTGGTTTCAGCCCAGCTCAGCTGCATGCACCCCCTCCAGGGCTGTGGAGGTTACATGCCGTCCTCTGCAAACCCCTCCACCAGCTTTTCTATTTTCCACTGTGTAAGCTCAAGTATGGGCCTCTCCACAACTGCCCATAACTCTTCTTGCCCCTATTGCTGCATCTCTCACATCGCTCCCAGTCATCCTTCCTCTCATCCCAGTGCTAGCCACATCCCTGCTCTCGCCAGCTATTCACCCTGGAGCCCAAGGTCCCAGGGGCACAAACCACCAGCTCTGAGTTGATATGAAACCCACCACAACTCCCCCTCATTCCGATCTGCACAGAAGGATCCTCACCAAGGACTTTTAGACCCAGCAGCAACCTTTAAAAGCTTCTTCCACCCAAAGCTATCAGGCAAAACAATTATGTAATCTAGAGAATGAAAGCACCAGCGATGCTTATCCAAAGCCAGGCAGGAAGATTGGGTACAGGGGGGACTAAGCTATTCCTCTGGGTGGGAGCTGTAACAGCTCCTGATCCCAATACTCACAAGGAGCTTAATAACAAGCGGCAACTAAGAAGACAAAGAAGACATTTGACCATTAGAAAACAGAAATGACCTTGGTCTCATGGATGGAGGTGGACAATTTAGTGCCATGGACCAGTGGCACAGCACTGGATACTGACACCACCACTTTTAGAAAGTGGGTTTAAGATGCTTTCAATCTGCCGGTCTCTTCTTGTCCTTGGACTGAAAAGCCTTTCCAAAGAGGACTGCGCAATCCCAGTTTTCAGAAGGACAGTGAGTCATGCTCCTTGGTCTTCTAGGCACTGTGGTAACAGAAAATCATTAGAGAACAATAAAAGAGGAGGGAGCATATTTTCCTAAGTTTTTATTGGTATTTTAATTTCATTACCCAGGAAAGCCACTGTATTTTTCAGCACAGAACATTAAATGTGACTGCCAGTTATCAGTTCAAGCCTCATTACAAAGAAATGAAGACGGTGAATTAATTGCCATTGAAGGGTATACTACAGCTCTTAAACTTCCCTTCAGAACTGAACCCTTCCCAGAAACTTTCCTCTCCCTTCCTCCTTTGTGTGTGTTACAGAGCTTTAAGTAGTACTCCTAGGTTTATGACACCAGTCATCTTTTAGCCTAGCTACAGCTACCAAGCTTTTACTGTCAAAATCATCAACCTGTCCCCACGAAGGGAAACCAGAACAGATTAAATATTTTAAAACTTCATTTCAACTTCAGCAGTAAAATACCAGCTCAAACAAACCCACCAAATGCCACAGCATTTTGCAGAAACAAGCCTACCTTCAAAACAAAAGCTTCTTTCCCTCCCCCCTTACAAAAAGACCCTCAAAATCAGCAGGTCACTCTCCTAACAGTCCAAATCCCTGGGTTACATGCATATCACAACTGCAACTGACTTCGTAGGAGCACCTAGATAGCTAAATCTGATACCAAGCCAGCAGCATCTCAAGCCTGAAAAGGCTGTGATTTGTTCTACAAGACTGTTTGCCCAAATGGTTGTCTTGAGATACTCTTCTGCAGAGCCACCTTGGTCTGGAGGCGATCTGATGCCTCCCATGGGGACAGTGGATGGAGGTGCAGTGCTTCCAGCACGGCAAGCAGACACAACCTCAGCTATGCACAGTGCAGAGCAAAGGCTGAGGTTTCCAATGTATTACACCTGTTGGCATGGAAAGCGAAACCTAAGAACACAACCCAGATGTGAAGCACGACAAGGTCAAAGCCAAGTTTAACACCATATATGAAGACACCTGTAGTAATTTTTTTAATGGTAGCAAAAGTAAGAGATTCCTGCTGCTGGCTTCCCTGTCTGGGCACAGCAGACGTGCAGGAACTGAGCACTTCCCTGAGAACACACTAGTTAAAACACTGAAAAGTATCAATGTCAGCACAAGGTAAGGAACTTAAATCAGTTCCTTCTGCCTCTCAAGGAAATCAAATTTAGCTGTGAACCAGCGCCAGAGATCTTCTGTCTATTAGTATGAATTCTCAGTTTTTCACATTTTAATTAGCCTGCATGGTCTTTTTCAGTCCCATTTTCAGCCAGCTGGGCTACGTCCCCCTCCATATGGAGGTCATGGTTTCTTCTCCTGCATACCAACAGCAATTCTTTTTGGCCTTTAGCATCAATATTATCAAAGTACTTGTCACTTCTAAAAGGCACTGGGCACACTTGTTTTGGGGAAAAAACCTGTAAGCTGAAGTGATTCAATATCAGCTGTATTTCTCCTTTTGCTCATTTCTCCATCTGTGCCTTTGCTCATGCTTTCTCATGGCCCGGACCTTCTCCAGTACACCCAGGACAGTATGAGGTCAATAGCACAATCCTCCTCGAAGGCATAATGGCTCTTAAAAATAAAACAAACCCCTAAATCAGGCACTGCTCCAGCAAAGAGTTTTAGGGCTCTGCTGCTCTACCTGGAGCACCGTTGCTACCCTGTGAAATGAAGAACTGGGTTTACTCCAGCCTGCAAAGGCTTGCCTTCAACCACCCTTGGGTCTCCTCCTTAAGAGTGTTCCCTTTTGCCACATTTGAAAACACCTGGCATGTTCTGTTAGACATGACAGAAACCCTGATCTCATCTGGCTTCCGCAACTGCTATAACATGAACCATAATGAGACTGAGAGACCATTCCCAGTAGATGCCATTGGGCCAGCCTCCACTGAGTGTGCTTCTCTTCTACACAATGCCTTCAACCTGCACCACTTTTAGATGTTTCTTATAAGACAGGAGCTGTGAGGCCCCAACAACCAAAACAGAGAACAACAGCTTCTTGAACAAATTCATCTCTTTCTTGAACCATGTTTCCAAAGCAGACACACGCTCAAGGTGATAAAACCACCCCTTCTTCCAAAAGATGACCAACAGCAGAAGAGACACACCAGATCTTGCTCTGAGCTTTCCATAGGGGAATATGCTTGCAATACCTGAATTCAGGACATTTCTCAGTTCTCTGGTATTTGTCCTTCTGTCTTTCAAAGTTCACCATTGCACTAGTTGCAGCACAGAATGGGTTTGGATTCACACACTGAAATGATCCCTAGAGTACAAAGCCAAAGGAGAACACTTGCCAAACATTGGAACTGATGAACTTAATTCTGCACTCGCTATCGGATGTGGGGTGGTCCCCTTTCATTTAGATCTTCTAAAGTCTTCATAATTTTGAAATCTTCTTGCTAGAAACTGCTCAGATAAAGTTTTAAAGACATTTTCTCTTGCTCCATAACAAAACAAAGACTTCCTGTTACAATGCATTTCTCCTTTCAGCACATGGCTGTTAAAATCCTATTTTCTAAATCTGGATGTTAAAATTGGCCTTCAGCTATGATTAATTTTTATGACATATTATTGGAAGGAGAAAAATGGAAGGAAAGGAAACAGGAGGAGGGAATCAAGTAGTCCAAATCAAACAGTATTACCATCAAAATTAAAACAAGTCCACTGTAAATGTAACATCCATGACATAATGGATCCAATACAAGGATTAAAAAGTCCACTGCAGCAACTGGGAAATAACCCCAATTAAATTATTACCAATGCACTTGAAATAGTTTTCATACTTGAGCCCACACTGAAAAAGCCAGAAACACAAGAATAAACAAACTGCCCCCTTTTTGTTGACGACTCCCATCATGCAAGCAGAGCATCCCTAATCACAGGGGTTAGGCAGCAGCGTTGTGTCCAGACCTGCCAAGCCGGCACCAGACAGTTCCCAACCTTGGCCTTGAACTGCTTTTAGAAAGACATTCACTCAGACCGTGAAGGTTTTAGTGCTGATTCCCGGACCTGCAGGAACACACGATATTGTGGTGGGAGATGGCAGCTGCAAGTTTAATTCTATAAAATTAATCTGTTCAAATAAATCATGCTTTGTTGTCTAATTAATCAGATCCACTGCAATTAATGTCAAAAGAGACTATGATCTCATGCAAACGGGATTAAGAGCTTTGAAAGTCCTTGTTTTGTTTCAGGGCATGGCAATGCAAACAAGTCACCGCAAGGCACAGCCGGGCTGTGGTGTTGGGGTGTGCTAGAGATGCTCCTTCCATGGGGGAACTGCAAAACACCATATCCCCCAATGAAAGCTGTCCAAACTGGGACTCGTTGGAAGCAAAAAAGCCACCATCACTTCACAGACGGCACCTTGAAGAGGTAAAGCCTATGGCAGCCTGGCCTCACCTGCTGGCTGTGCCATCTCCTCATCCTTCTGAACATGCTCTGTGTTATTTGGGCAGCTGAGGGAGCAAGAGGAACAGAGGGAGCAAGAGGAACAGAGTTCCACAAAGGAACTCTGATGGCTTTGCAAAGACTGTGCTTGGGATGGCAGCTGGCAGCGCCCGGTAAGGGCCCATGGGGACTGACTGCGGGAATAGTGCTGGGTCTGTCCTGGGATTCCAGGAACCACCATTTCATGTAGAACAGCAGACAAGTGAGCTCTGAGGGAGCTAATGGTGCCTGGCTGAACAAGAACCACCAGGATATGCTGCAGAAATGGAAACTAGCAGAAAAGTGCCGGGAGGAATTCATGAGTCTGAATTTTCCATGAGGCACTATCTCACACAGTTGAATACCAGCAGTGAACACATCCCCAGCCATATTCTAGACTGAGCTTTGAGGCTGCCAAATAACCCAGCTCCACTTGCTGCTGTACGGACCAGACAGATTCATAATCAGAAAAACATTCCCCATTTACTCTCTCCATGAAAGCAGGACTGCTTTTAATAGAAATAAAGCTACACCAAACCACACCATCATCTGAGCAGCCGTCCATGAAGTCGGAGGTGCAGCTGGCACAGTACTGCAAGTGCATGCTGAAGCTGAGCAAAGGAATTACATTATCTTTTCAGCAAACGAACATCAATCACACCATGAAGTCCCCAGCTGTAGGCAAGAGACACAGCAGCACTAGACAAGAAAGGAGAGGTGTTAGTTTTGTGCAAGCCAAGCCTTTCTGCTTGAGACTTTGATGTGATGAACTAGAGAGCATGACTTTCAAACAGCCGAGAGCAGCGACAGCAAGATGCTGCACACAGCAGCAGTCAGCACAGCATCTCATGCCGCGAGGGTCCACGCATTGTCAGACCATCCAGATGTTTCTATCCAGTGAGCCAGGCCAGCTGCTGCACAGCTGCCTCAAGTAAGTCTATTGTTTGCTCTTGTGTGAGACCAGAGCTGGGGAAGCGCTCACTTGTGGCTCCCTTACAGGTTCTTGTTTTCTGACAGAAGCAAAATGCTTTCATATAGCATTTGACTGGTTTGTCAAGATGGGTTAAAGTATTTCAGTATTATTTAAAGCTGCTGGACACTGCTTGTGCCACTGCAGCAGCTGCTTTCTCCATTGTATGGACACTACAAAGCAACACATTGAAAGATGAAGTGGCTTTCTGAAGGTTAAAGAATTGGGGGAAAACTACGTCATGAACGGTTTTGTCCATGGTCTATTCCTGAAATGAGGACTAAGGTGGCTCGTACCATTTGCAAGCTGGCTCTCAAATGTTTCTGAAATACCACTTACCCTCAGCTTACTCGCGGTCTTAAAAGTTTAACATCCAATTGTAAGCATATGCGTAGTGCATGAAGGTATTCCCAACCCGCTCCTCTGAGGTGGACCCTGACAACTCCTCCCCAAGAAAATCTGATCTTATCACTGTATTTTTTTACAATCATTCATTTTATCATTGTCATCTTCTTTTTACCCAGCAAACTGCTGGGTACCAGATATGGAAAAGGAAAGTTTTCCTGTATCAACCCATGTCCTGCTGGCAGTGAGGCTTCAAAGACAGATATATATATATATATATACGTATATACATATATACACACACACACATATCAGGCACCCTCAGCTCTGAACTCTGGAGCTGGCCAGAAGCTTTTGCCCAACATTACTGGGAAACAGGCAATGCATCCAGCAGCAGAGGACAAGGGATTCACCACCATGTCCCACAGATCTCCAGCATGCACCTTGGTGTGGCACACACACTGAGGGTCTCATCCAGGCACTCTGCATGCTCGCCCTTAACGGGAACACTGCCGTAGTGAAGGAAAATTAGGAAAACAACCCACTCCTGCAGCCAGGGAGTATTTTCCTACTTTTCTGGGTGAGACGAAGGGCTACATGGCTTGGGGCTTAGTATAAGAGAGGAAAAAATAGATACTGTTTACAGACAGCATTTTGCAACTTCTCCAAATGTCACCCCAGGTCACACTTGGCCTGTGATGGGGGCACAAAACTTCTCCAAAGCCTGTGCAGCCCCATGCATGCCCAGCCTACAGCACTGTCATCATGCAAGCGTGGACAAGGACACAAAGCAGCACGTGCCAAAGAAGGACCTGCGAACCTTCTGAAGGCTTGAAACTGAAGAAGGATGGAAACTGTTTAACTTCTGCCAGGAAAAAGTATCAAATATATCCTCACTGGGTTTTTCAGACAGTTTAGTTTGAGTTTGTTGTGCTTTTATTTTATTTTTTTCCTAAAGCTGAAACTGGCTTTCTAAATCATCCTAGACAGACAAATAGGGACATCACACTGGTTCAATCCCCAAACAAAAGTTATTCCACTGGCCAGGTTTTGCTACAAATTAAGTGTACTTTATTTTTCTCCTTGTACACACTGAATCTGCTAAGAACTGGTTATGGACGCAGCCAGCTACTCTGCCTGCAAAGCCCAAGGCAGGCCAAGGGCAGGATCTGGCCAAAATCCCATTCTTGAGGAGCAACAGCATCGGTGACCAGCTGGAACCACCACTGCCTGGGTCACTCCAGGCTCTTGGGATGATTGTGGTGTCATGATGTTTATTCCCCTGACCCAAGGCTCCCACACGCCCTGAATGGAAGGGATATTTTAACCATAACCTTAAATAAACAAAAAGCAGAGGAGACAAGAGTCTGCCAGGAACTACAAAGGGCAATTGTAAACACAACAGCAGATAAAGCAGATGGATGTTTTAAACAATCATTTGCACTGGAGAACAACACATGGGATATGTCCCCAAGCTCATGGGGAATGAATTTAATACAGCCAGAAACCACATTATGCAGTCAAATTTCAATTCATAAGCATTACCTGCTTGCCCTGACAAAGTCCACAAGTAAAACCCAGGACAAGAGAAATGAGTAATACTGCAATCAGGAAAACCAAATGACTGAGGATCCACATGGAGACAAGGATGCTGGAAACCCTGATAAAGAGATCTTAAGGTCCAGAAAGTAAGAGATGCTTTTTGTGTTTTCAATAATGGTAGTAATCTGACACCCAGCACCCAAAAGAGGATAGAGATGCTTGGTCTGAATCACATTCAGACTTGGTTCTGGCCCTTCCTAGCTTTTCATGCAGAGAGAACAATTTGATGTTTTATTAACAGATTGGAGAAGTGCAAAGTTGAGATGGACAGCAGAGTGACCACAGACAACATGAAGAACCAGCCTCCTGTGCTAGATCTTACTGTCCCAACTCGAAAAAAGAAAAGCCCCATAAACAGAAAGCAGCAAAGAATAGAAACTACCCACAAAAGAGCCTTATAAAATGGATTATTTTGGAATTACACCATCATTTAGATCATTTAGTGTTTGGTGTTTAGTTACATCATTCGTGTTTTGGTAGCAGCCGTTCACAGGATTTGTGCCCCTCGAGAGGGTTGATTCTGCTCACCCCTGAGCTTCACCCACAGCTCAGGGGCTGTATTTTTACTTTCAAAAGATAGAAGTGCTGCAAAATCAATGAGGCCCAGGGTGCTGCCTTGTCCCTCACTCCCAGCTTCCTCCCTGGGATGAATGAAATCCACCTGCCAAATGCGCCGAGGCAGCACCCCAGCAGCAGACACCAGCACCTCCGTGCACCCCAGCACCTCCAGTGAGGCCAGAGCTGCTGCACACATCTGTCACAGTGGGAGCTCAAGCCTTCACCCACCACCTCCCCTCCCGCAGCAACCCCTCAAGCTCAGTAAGAATGGAACATCAAGAACATCCTAATGCTAATACTGGTGTCACAAGCAATAGCGATGACATAGAGCAGCCCACTCCCAACGCATGCCCAGGAAGGCAGGAGACCGCATTGCTTCAGACCAGAGGTGAACTCAAACAACAGACTGGATTACTTCAGATACAGTTAGCAACGCCAGAATACGCTAGACCCCCCAAAAGAAGACGTTTGCCACTGTGCTTTGCTTCGCTCAGAGGGACGGCTCAGCCTGCACTGTGGCTCTGCATGAAAGGCTGGGTCTGACATGGGAACACTTGGCCAGTCCAGCGATGCTGGGAAGAAATCCTGCAGTACATGCGTGATCTTAGTTATGGAAATTGAGAAAAACTAATGATCAAACCCCCCCTTGTTACCAGATGCTCACATATATCACTCGACAGGGAGAGTAGAAAGCCAGACAACTTTATGCAGCAAGGTCAACATTCAAAAGGAGAAGAAACCTAAGCCTTCTTTCAACTTTTAGAGCTGAGAAAAAAAGAGAAAAGGAGAAAGAGCATCTGAAGGGAATGAAATATGTACAGCACCCCAGAAGCACAAAATGTAACCCACCCCCAAAAAAGTCAGCTTACTCTGCTAAGAAACCAATTACACTTTGACTGAACGTGCAAAGCACTCTGCACCTCCTGAACTTGCTTTCTTCTGGGATGCTGTCAGTTTTCCATTAACAAAAGAGAGGAGGGATTTATAAAACAGCTGTTTCTGTGCAGACACGATATCCATCAGCATGTCCCAACATCTACCCCTTTGGTCCTGCTTTATCGTGCTCACCCACACCCCTTAAGTGGCTCTTTGTGAGACACCAGAGTGTTGACATATCCTGTTCTGCAAAATCATACAAAATGGAAAACAACAAAAGGTTGGGCTGTGCATGTTTCTGTGGATTAGCTGCTATCATCCTTCTAGCCAGAAGCAGTACTTGTACTGTGTATTTATCAAGATAATTCCCTTACACATGCATTAAGCAGAATATCCAATAAAAGTTAGCAACAGTTTAAAGCACTGTAACAATCACTCATTGCTCTTGTGCTACCCAATGGTCTAGGACATGCACAGCTTTTCATCAAAGTCCCTCCCAGGAGCGCTTTGCTTGAAGTGAGAAAGCAAGCAACCACCACTTGCTGCACGCAGGGTCCTGAGTGACTTAGGGCAAGGGAACATGTGAGCAGGCAATGGTGGAAGCTGCTTTCCCAATTTTTTAGCACCTCCAAGTCAGCTTCTGGTACCTCATAGAGCCATGCTCCAGCATCCCTTCTTGACACCAGCGCCAGACCATATCTTTTAAGAGCAAAGAAGCATGACCAGCAGGGTAAGGAAGGGGATTCTCCCCCCTCTACTCTGCTCTTGTAAGATCCTACCTGCAGTCCTGCATCCAGCTAGAGGATGCCACAAAATCCCAAAAATCTGGTTTGGGTTGGAAAAAGCTCATCCAATTCCAACCCCCTGCCAACCACCAGCAGGTGAAAGTGCTCCATTGCTCAAATACAATCAGATTTGAGGACCCTGCAGTCATAGACCAGGTTATGATTAGCAACTGGGTTATGACTGAAGTCAGGATAATACCCTTAATAGCTGCTCTGCTCCCTATCTCACTCCTGCCATCTGCCTGGGCAAAAGCCCATGCACTGAGGCATGAGCCACTGAGGCTTCTGAGCAGAGGCTCCAGCTGCAAACATCTCTGGTCATTCTCAGCATGGGGCATATCAGCTGTGCGGCTGACCAGGGCTCCTCAGCCAAAAACTTGATTGCATGAGCCAAAAAGCCTCATCCCAATCCCCCCAGACTCTAACAACATTGTTTCTAACTTGTCATTTCTCAATAATAGTGCTGCCAGAGAAACTGACAATAAAGATAGAGAGAATCTGCTCCTAAAAAAGCACTATTATAAAAAACAAATTTCAAATTAATGTCCTATGTCTCTGATACATACTTCCAGCTTGTCATGTTACCAAAACCCTCTGATTTTAAGCTTAAAAACCAAAACACAATTATCAAACTCTAGGCATTAAATCCTGTGTCTTCACTCATTTCACAACTTTTCTTACCAGCTGATTAGGGACTCAAACTGCAAACCCCAAAACATTACACTGAAAAGCAAAACCAAACAAAATGAGAAGGGAAAAAGCTTTATTCCTGCCTCACAATCTGTAGTTTGGGAATGACAAATCCTTCTTAAAACAGAGATGCGCTCTTTTAGCAGACACCGACACAGTCAGCAAGATGCTCCTTCTTTCCAGCTTATCCTAAGTCAAATAACTTGTGCAAAATTCATTCTTACTTTCTGTAGAGCAAATGCTCAGAAGCTTCATTACCCAGTGGCTGAAGGACTGGCTTTCTCCTCACAAATCAACCAAAAAAACCCAAAAGGACTTACACAAGACACAAAACACCAGCTTCTATATAACTTGAGGTTATCTTTGTCTTTCTTCTGGGAGAAGACAACGCTCATCTCAAGTGCATTGGGTAGCTGGGGCATGCAGTTGTAACGAAAATATGCACATGGGTTCAAAATGCATTTCGACAGCTTGAAGTCATATGTTGCCCAAGAGACTTTATAGCCTAATTTGGACGAGCACATAAACACAGTGCCTACATAAGCAAAGAGCCTGGGAGGCGAAGGAGGGGGAAGAAGAAAGGTTCCCGAACACCCTGGCAGGGTTTGAAAGAGATGTTATATCAGCTGACAGTCTTTCAGATTAACACAGATAATGGACCAATACTTGAACTTTTAAAGTTATCGTTTGAAAACAGTGAGAGGCAATCGTTGGATGAAGGCGCAATGAGCTGGATCCAAAAATAAAAATACTTAAAACCAGAACAGAATGAACTCATGCTGCAGAGTGATGGAAACTTACAAACTACCAAAAAGCCAAATATATAAAATCCAGTTTGTGCATGACCTGCCCAAGAAAATATAAAAAGATAATTTCCATCATTGCTCCTCGTGTTGGTGCATGCTAGCTTTTTGGGTTTTGTTATTTATTTTTACTTGCTTTCTACCTGTAGTTGCTTTTAGTTCAGTTTTTCATGTCCTCTATACAGTCAGGTCCTTGCCAGTGGTTTTCACCGTGATAGGAGGGATTATGGGAGGAAATGCCATTTTTAAGACTATCAAACTGCCCAGGAGCAGGCAAAGACCTGAAACTTCCAATCCACTTCACCAGTACCTGAATTTCCAGCTTACAAACCTTTGGTCCAGACCTAGTGTTTAACTACCTGTAGCTTCTTCAAACTCAAACCTGTTGCTGAACATCCTCTACCCCAACTAACTAGGTTTTGAACAAGCACCTTCTGGTTTGAGAGCACTGAAGGTGCAAACCACTCTCCAAGCCCAAACTTTCCTGGGCAACTCAGCATCACAGAAAACCCAAGAAGAGACAGAGACATGCTACACCCTACCTTCCTTATTCTTTTAACTACCATAACTTTCTGACAGACAGACTGGAGCAGTCCCCAAGAGCTCTGTACACTGTAAATCACAGCAGTCCTGACCCCGGGCAACATGTACTCACCCATTAATCTCGGCAGCAGCTCAGTACCAACACATGGACAACTCAGAGCCTTGGCTCCAGACGCTACAAATTAGTTCTAACTATGCTATAGCTAGAACTAATCACCGCCATAAACCAAGAAAATCCAAAACAATAGAAAAGAATCCAAACCTTACCAAGAGACCATTTTCTCGCAATGTAATTTTTTGTCAAAGCTTGTTCCATAATTTAGAGCAGAAACAGCCTCAGTTTGATGACTTCATTTGAGGATGAAGATGTCAAAGCCTCTTCTATTGTAAAACAAGACTTTTCCAGAATCACCTTATGTGCTCTGCAGCAGGAGATTTACTGATCGCAGGCACACATTCGCAGTGGTCCCCATACCACCGCCTCCAGCGCCCCAGAACAGAGGAAGCACGACACAATTCCCATTTCCTTTTCCTCAGGCATCAGCTATCATTGGAAAGGCTGATTTTACAAACCATGTTTCACGCCTCAATGGAACGGACCTGACATGCAGGGCAGAAGGAAGATCCCTGCCCTGCCAGATGACAGGCAGCAATGGAGGAGGAGAAGTGGCACGAACCCCCCCCCCAGAAAACTCCACAATCCTTTTCCATTGAACCTGATATAATGGTTAACCTGAAAGCACTGGAGTAAAATATCCCCAGGTTCAGCTAAAATGAGACATGGCCCCAGACAGCATGCTGTCCTTGGACAACGTGGTGCTGGGGTGCATGTAAAACGTGTGAAGAAAGCAGGTTTCCCTTTGTCCACATGGTGCTACAGTACAGGTCATTGCAGGCCAGCTATGGGCAGCCACCAGTGAGCAGAAGCATAAACAAGGCTGTTGGAGACTAAGGGGAATGTATTCAAAAGAAACTGTGATACTGAGGGGAAGTTAGAGAAGGGAGAATAAAAAAGGCTGCAGTCAGGATGTAGAAGTGAGGATTTTCAGAGTTTGATTCTGTCAGTAGCAAATTTCCATCAAATTTAACAGGATCGAGAGCAAATGTCTAAGGAGAGGAATCCAGGAAAAGAGTTCCCAAGAGAGAACAAATTGTCTGACTTTTGCTCTTAAAGGGCCAAGCGCTTGAGATGGTATCCAGCCAAAGCTTGGGTATGTGTGTGTGCTTGGGGATGGCAGGCAGGATGTAGGACTGAGTAAAGTAACTGGGTAAAGTGAAAGTAGGTTGCTTTAATTTTTTTTTAGCCTTCATGCTATATAACACAAACTGTTTATTTACAGAAGTGTATTTTGCCCCAGTCAGAGTAATTTCCCATGGAAAGCAAAGTGCTTTTGCTGTAGCACTGCTGGGGTTTTTGAAATATGAGAACAAGAAAAATTTCAGGAAAATTCTGAAACACAGGGGACTTCTACCCTTCATTTCTTCCATCACAAGTGTCCCACCCATAATTCCAGTGTGATGGGAGAATAGGGTAAGGGAACAAGTCAAGCTTGGGGGATGTGTGCATCTTGGGCATGCTTTATGATGTATGTTATGGACTATATCTTCCTGCTGGAAGAGGAAATACAGGGGTGCAAGCAAGAGACTGTCACGTTAGCATGTAATACAAAACTGGGAAATAAGCTTTTCTGGAAGATTTGTCAGAGTGCGCTTGTTGTTGAGGGGCTTAAAATGCAAAAGTTACTTTCTGATATTGCAGTTTTACAGTGGCAAACTTGCCTCACAAGCAGGCGAATCCCAGTGACAGCATTTGCTTTGTTGTGTATGTATGGTGCAGCTAATTAATATGTATTGTTGCTGCAGTTCGTATGAAAATTATTCTTACATGCTGAAAATCTGGCACATTGTTGTACATGCAAATTAAGTGGTTGTTTATGTGTAGACTTTTTTGATTTGGATACACAAATACAAGTTTTCGGGAAAATCTTGCATTTTGGTTAAAATACAAGTCACAGGATCAAAAGATTTTCAAGCCAGATTATAGATTCTGGGGATCAAAATATATAGGCTGTACTAGAGTTCCTTTTAAAATGAGCTTTACAGATTTCATATGTTACTGCACCACTAGAGTCTATAATCTGTTGGTAGTTATGACTTCTGGACCTTGGCAATTTCAGTAATTTTGTGTGCTAATAAA
>JBCJKH010074743.1:0-18047 GCA_039877255.1 Loriculus beryllinus | reverse complement strand
TATCATTGATCTATTGAGCAACCAGCAGGGAGAATATAGTAAGACACAGGTTGACATCTGTATTCCCCTCAGGGCAGCAAAGGAAAAGGCCTCCTGGGAGAATTTACACTATGTTAAAAACCCCAGGTTCATAATCTAAGAATGAGTAACTTACATAAAAGACTGCACAAGTAATAAAAATGGGGAGTTTCAAAGGAACCTAGATGGGAAAAGACTGTTCAAAGATACTGTGCTGGCATTGTAAAAATAGCTATAAAATATTAGAGGAATAGCAAGCAATCTTCAGAAAACACATGCTTAAAAGCAAAAGCTATTTAGTAATGGCCCTAAACAATAACAGTCTGGGAAGAAAGTGTATCTATGTACTTGAAGGAAAAGAGTGATATTATTAATGTTATTTTTATTTTTTTTATTAAAGTTGTAAGAAACAACAAACAGCATTTACCAATCTGCGTACCATTCACAAAGCATCCCAGAGTAGATGTCTATTTGGTAGCAATTACTGCATCACTGACTTCAAGTAAAAAGTTGGTTCTTTCTGCCAAATTGCTGTTTTGAAAATTAGATTGGCTTAGTTGTGTTTCCTACAGAAGACTGATCTATTTTTCACAAGAAAAATATATATGCTAGGGTAGCTCTTTCCATATAAGTTAGCAATAAATAACACATATCCTCCTGGAACAACCCCAACCAGGAGCTGTGAGATACAATTCAGGCTAGTAAAACCCCCTACATTTAGATGACATAAATAAAGGAGAAAATTAAATTTCAACAGACATTTTATGAAATATTTGCCTAAGATTACTACAAGAGGAGTATGAGAAAAAAAAATGCATGTCCGATCAAAGAGAGGTAAAACCCAGAACCTGTAGGAGCTTGCAAACGGGCAGCTGCAACTTGATCTCATCATTCATCTACAGTTGTTAGAACTTCCCTCAGACGTGAGAAAGTCACTTGAATGTCTTTTGCATAAATACCTCAGTCACATGGGGATAAAAACTGCAACACAAATCCCATGTCCTTGCTGTAATACGTTACTAAAAGTCTTTTATTTGCAGAAAAGCTTGCAGTTTACCAATTTCATAGCTGTTCCTGCTGCATACTTGAGAAACAAATTAGGAAGAGATTCAAGTATCCCTAAGAAAGCCTCACTTGACAGAGATTTTACATACCAATAAGAATATTAATACTTTATGTTCAGTAATTTGCCAAATTTAATAACCCATTCTTCAAAGAGCCTTAAGAGTGTTACTACTTAAATAAGGAGGAAAAGAAAATCAAGATAAAGCATTAGTGAAGCTTAACTTTACCTTCTTTAGGGAGTTAATTGAAATTCTTAAAATTAGAAGTCATCCTTATTCTTCTAGTATTCCCCATTTCTCACTGAATAATGTCCTGGAAAAATCTCTTGGTTACTTTGAAAAATTAAAAACATTTCTGTTTCCTATGAACAGGAAGACTGTAAGGCATGCCATCCAGTACAGCCTCTGAAAATGAGGCTTCTACAATGACATTTGTGGGCTTAGTCTCACTTTTAGATAACAATCTTGCATGAGCTCAAGGGATTAATTAGGTCCCATGATTTGTTTTCAAGTGTTGCCAAATTGTCATCTCCTCAATCTTTTTTACTGTTGGAGTGATTACATTAATAAGAACACAACAGTTTGAGTCTAATCTCCAAAATCCTGAACTTTACAAAGTAAACATTTTGTTGATCCATCAACATTTATTAATCACACCAATTACTCTGAGGCCAAATACCTTGATTACAGTTTGCGATGCTTGTACCGTAGAGGCAGAGAATTTATTTGCTTAACTCCTTAAAGAACAAGAAGCTTTTTTGAAAGAGCACCTATGCCTGGGGGCACTTTCTTGGAAATAATCAGGTTTTTAAAATAGTCTAAAATGTCTTATACTAGAAAGGCACAGAACTAACCAAATAACATTTCATATTATTACAAATATATGTGAATTTATCCTATGTTGTAATATAATCAGTACATTTATCCCAGTGCTCACTTGAGAAAAATGAAATAAAGGAAAGCTATTCCATAAAGGGCTTTAGAATGGAAAATAATTGGAATAGTTTTACCACCTATCTGCCAATCTGTCTGTCAGTCTACCTACGTATAATCTGCAGTGCATTATCTTTTTGTCTGCTTAGCTTTTTTTCAAGATCTGTTGGAATCAACAGAGAATTCAGATTCTTCATCTACTCAAAGTACAAACAGCAAATGATAAAATGCTATGCACTGTATTGTACCTATTAATTGATGGCTTCTTCAATTTGGAAAAGTGCTTTTCGGCACTGCCATTATGAAACATTCTTTCTCATAACGCCCGAATTTAATGGCAGGAGGTTAAAGGCAAGAAGAAATAGGATTCTTTCTGGTGCTAACCTTAGAAAAGCTTCAAGTTTTTCTAATATAGCATGTATGGTTTCAATCATGAATTATGGGATTAATATTTTAATCTTTAATGAATCAGAGAACAGGAACAAATAAATGCACATATTCATTAAAGACAGTTCTGTATCTGTTTGGAAAATGTCTTTTAACTTTTCATTTTTTAGAAAACAACATTTTGCAAGTCTGATATCATAAGAACCTGTCATAATAGAGAAGTTGGTTATTTAAATTCTTATTCAACACCATATGCTTAAGCAGAAAATTAGCTATACATGCACACTGCAGAAGATGGTGTCTGATGGAGTGGAACCTGAGGCAGAGGGAGCAAGTTTACAAATATCACAGAACTGAATGATAATAGATATAAAGACAGAAATATAACTTTTATACTTTGCCCTGATCATTCTACTCTTGGAGAACGCTAATAATATGTAAGGTATAAACATAAATAACTTTGTTAAAAAAAAAAATCGTAATGATTGCAACACGTGTGCAACACTATCTTTTCAACTACATGCAATGGAATGTTAATGAAATGTAACATACAAATATGTAAATAGTTGATAAAGACACATTACAAGCTTAAAAATAAATTGAGTAATTTAATCAGAAATGTGATGCTCATCTAATAGAATAGGAAACAAATGATTTGAATACAGCTCAAAATATAGATAAAAAACCATGCCTCCCCATTTAATTGCTCTAATATTTTTAAAAAGAAAGTATTGTTATTGTTCTATTTTTGCAGGTGTATTCTTGTGAGAAGATAATTCTGGCCTTATTAATTTTGCCCCTATTTAAAAAAAAAAAAAATAAAAATTTAATGTTGTTTCATATTTTAAACGTGTTATCTCAAATTAGTTTGCAAATAACTCATTTACATCTCTGCCTTTGCTTGCAAAGAGCTCTCCTGAGGCTTCTCCATGAACTATGTCTTTCCTTTTTTTTTATTCTGTGTTTGTTCCCTCATTTTCTTAGGTGCTGACAATTCATTACCTTCTGATCCCGCATTAAACATACTTGCTAATGAACCATAACCTTTATAGGCAGTTCACCTCCTGTGATTCTAAAAACATGCTTTCTGCTGTTCACTAAATGGTTTAACTGAGAAGGCAATAGCTTTGATTTAACTTTATATACTGATAAACAGAACTGCCTTACAAGAACTTTCGCGAGAAGCATTCCTGCGTTTCATAGATATTCTTGATTTTCTAATAATGACAAACTCTTTTAATTGAAAGAGTTAACTGGGTTATAATTGCATTATCAGACATTTGTTACTGTTCTTATACTGTAATTTCTTGAACATTTATACAACTTCCTAATTAAAATTTATGCAGGAAGCAATAAACATGAAGTATGATGTCAGTTACTCAGCTTGTTAGGATAAGTCTTGTAGTAAAGTCGTATTTGAAAGTGAAAATACAATCTCTTTATAACACCTGTGGAAGAGTACATCACACTCCCAGCTGATATTGTTCAATAAGGGACTTCGAAACACTGGTTTTCTAGTATAAATGCAGACATCATTCCAAGTAATGTGGAATGGAAGGTTATTTAAAAGTATAGGGTCAAATTGGTATTGAGCAAATAATAACCAGAATTTGTTGTCATAAATTGATATTTTACATAGGCACAGAAACAATTTTCTGTTTCTTCTGTTTAAAATAATGGAGCTGTAATGTGGCCATGTTTAATGAAAAAAGTGATAAACATTTAAAGCTGAACTTCTGACTATGCCAGACAGTGGAAGTACTTATGCAAGTGTGCAAAAAAACCCCATTTTATTATTTATTGGTTGTATACACAGAATTCACATGTAGACTTCCAAAAATGCAACCCCACCCCACAAAAAACAAAACCAAAAACAAAAACAAAACAACAACCAAAAACAAAAACAAAACCAAAAAAACAACAAAAAAACCAAAAAAACCAAAACCACAGTATCTAAATTAGCCATCGTTTAGGTATGAAAGGACAGATTAAAGATGACAGTTTTAAAAACATAGCAATACTAAATGTTGAGAAAAATCTCCATTCCACCAACACTTGCAGAAACAAAATCCTTTTTCCTTCCCCCATTCTGGTATTGGCCTTAACCACTCCCATTATACCAACACAAACCAGAAACCTTTTCTTACTTGTTTCCTTGAACACTTTCTTCAGATGTAAAAAAAATACTGAAAAATGTAATGCATCTTTTCTCCTGCCAGCTACTCATATTCTGAGGATTCAAAATAGTTTTGATTGTCTTCATTTATAATTTCATTCTACTTATTATCTAGATTTTATTTCTTGTGCCTCATGTTGCTTAATAATTCTTTCCTTTTTCATCAGGAAGAGGCTGGTAGTTAATTCCCAATCAGTAAAACAAAAGCTTTTCTCAGTTCCCCCTTTACCTTTCCATGGACACACTATGTGAAAAATTTAATTTCTTTTGTTTTGATTCTCATCAGCCAATGCATTTTGTAATAAGACCTATGTAATGTAAAGTCTTCTAGGGAAATATTAGATTCCAAACTTTTTCCTGAGTGCTTTAGGACACAGCTAATGACCCAGAAATATCCTCATAGTCAATGGAGAGATATTGATACTTCTGGTGTGTAGCACATCTCATGCTAATGAATATCTCTAAAACAGAGCAAATGAATCATGCCCTGAAAATGTGTATTTATGAAATTATATCCACTGTCCTTGCCTGCACTATATTTCCCTCTTTCTCTCACCACCACCATGAAGCTAAACTATGATACATCTTTCTGTTCTCATTCTCTCTAACCTAATGCATATTGACTGGTTGTTTGCAATACAGAGAATACTTAGATTTGCCCTACTAGACAGACAATCTGTAGCCTCATCTGGATCCCATGACCTGAAAATTAGGGCATCAGTTATTAGATAATGTGAAAAAATATTTGCAATACATGTGTTTGAGGACAGAAATAATTCATTGGGAAGTATTAGCCGCTTGTATGAAAGCTGAGTAGCAATGCTATCAACAGCCCCGCATTAATGGTGATAATGAATAATGAGCCTTAACAAGGCAGCACATTCTTGTTTATCACATAAGTGTCTGAGTCGCTACCTCTCAAATATCACAAGAGACTACCAATAACTGCTGCCACTGATGCCAAAAGGAAGTTGGAAAATGTACTTAAGCTGTGTACGGAACCAGGGAGCACATTTACAAAATACTTGGTGAGCTGTTGCTCCTTTGTGCAGATATGCCAAGGAAAAGATAGATAGATTCACAGATGAGCAGAATCCCAAATTCCTCACAGTGTTCAAGAGTTAGATGCTTACAGGTGCTTACAGAAGTACAGTCTTAGTACATGAGGAACTTTTTTATGTTGAAAGAAGTTGCTCTACGAAATTCCTCTTAAATAAGGGACTTTTTAAGCTGCCTTCTTGAGCCCAAACACAGAAATAATTTCAAGCAGTGTGGAGTGAAAGAACTATGGAAATATCAAGTCTATAACTACTTTAGATCTGTAGATAAATAAATAAAACACAGTTTGATCTGTCATGGAATTCAACCACCATGCTACATCTGGAAATTTGATTAAAAGTGTATTCCTCTTTCACTCCCTATAGTAATTTTATGATTAAATCTGAATAGAGATAGCTGAATATACAGTTGTTCTGAGGTCAAGAGAATACAGAGATGATAGTTTACATAAATTATATGGATTAGACTACTACATTGCAAGGATCAGTAAATTCTTAGGAAATTCTCATTGCTTATGTTTTGCATTTTCACTGCAAATACTGCATTGACACTGATATATAAGGCTTTGGTTAGAGCTTATCTCCTTTAATATGATCAACCCAATAACTTCTATTTGATTTTGAGAATTATTATACAGTACTAGGCTACTGAACCTGACCTTCATTATTTCTTCTCTCATTTTCCATTGCCATTCCCTTTAAACACCAGAGCGCTGATCATTTCATTCTGTACTGTGTGACTGCTGTTGTCTTTTCCTCCCCTCCTCTCTCCCATATTTTTTTCTTTTTTTTTCATTCCATCCGTTTGACCTGTTTAGGAAAATAATAGAAAAGAGTGGCTACATAAAAGCAAAAAGTTGCACATGAAGAAGAACAGAGAATCTGTATTAACATTTTCTTTCTAGCACTGAATAAAAAAAGAAAAGAAAAAAGAAAAAAATACACTTTCCTAAAGAGTTTCAATAAAATCCAAAGGCATTGCTCAGACACATTTAAATCTCTTGACAATAATAGCTGTGATTCTTCAACTATATCAATATGCAATCACTTTTTATGTTTATCCTCCATTTATGCCATAGCATAAGTTCGAGAAGGATGAGATATTAATAGTAAGGGTATAAATTACATGACTGAGAAGAAAGTCTCAAGGACAATCAATTTTCATTGTTCAAAGCAACATTTTTGACCAGTTAGCTCTATGACTGAATAACTCTCTTGTGTAGCAATGCATGGCTAGATGGCTAGGGTGGATTTGAGGCTACATTTTCCTCCAAATGGCATATGTTTGGACATTTTTGAACATCAGTTCCTACACTGTGGCTACAATGTTAAATATTTAATACACTTTAAGGTGAAAAATCCTAATTAGAATAAGTCAGCAGGATTGCCACTGATGCCAGTGAAGTCAATATATTATTTCTTTAATTTATTTCATTATAAACTAATTGAATTTATGTCTCTTAGACTATGTTAGTATGTTCTTGAATTAAACTAACTGATGTTGATGTAATCCAAACTTAATATTCCTAATTTGTGTTTTTCTTGCAATCCCACATTAAAATATTTTACTAGATTTTGATATTGTAATTAAATTTATTTTTACATCTCTCTAAAGTCACAAAAATTACAAGAATATAATATATATTATTAATGTATGTGCATTTAAAAATATTTTAAAATATTTAGAAGTAAGTTAAAGTAAAAAAAAAATAAAAAGAGACATCCTACAAACTATAACGACTGGACTTTGCTCAACATACTTCCCTGTATCTTCTCTGCTTTTGATAGCCACCAATGAATTAATATTTTTTTTGAGGGGCCAACCAATCTTGCTTAAAACTACAAGTGTCCATTCAATGTACAAACCAGCAAGATTGTATCAGTTATATTTAAATATTTTTTCATATTTTGGCAAAAATAACAACCAATCCGTGCTAAGAAATGCGGCAACTATATGTCCCTGTGTCCACTACATGTCCCTGTATCCACTTCTCTAGTATCATTGCTGCACCTGATTAGCCTGCGTTTCATTTTCCCTGCGAGACTTCATCGGGCTACCCTTTCTATGGACAAGCAAATGTTTGTGACATTGTTATCCACATCTTGGCCACTTGTGTGGACTAGCTTGTCAAAATTTTATTTCAGTGGCAGGCTACTGTGTGATGTATTCCTCGGTGAATGCACTGAGCTGCATGACCAGAGACATTTGCTGACAACACAGATGAGAAACAAAATAAAGGAGGAAAGTTTGACTCAGGCCACCTATTCTGCACAGGCTGGGGCTCTTACATAGTGATGTGGAAAGGCCACAAAATGCTGAGACTGTATTTAGGTTTTGCAACTATACACTAGCACTGGCTGGACAGTTGCTTGCCTATTTGTGCAAGCAGTTTGATCCTGCCAGTGCTGGATGAAGACAACATCTGTTTCCTATTTCAATCACACCACTCTTGAGATAGTTTTCCAAGATCATCATGGGACAATGTAGATAGTGAAGATCTGTTTGCAGTCTTACAAATTATTTTATCTTATTTATCTTATATTATTTATAATTTTATCTTGTGGGTATTGTTTTAGGAGCACAATATTCCTAAGAAATGATTGTGCATGTGCCTGTCCATCTTCCACTATGAGCACAGAATGGAGATGATGAGGCATGCTGCGCTCAGGCAGCAAAGACCTTAGAAATAGGGCCTTGTAAAACACAGCCAGTTTCTATTGCAGTACTTCTGCATTTGCATATATGGTGACTTGTGCCATGTCAGTACAAAGTAAGAATAACAAAAAAGAAAAATAGGTCTGGAAAGACCTCTATGGGCAGATTATTTATATCTTTGTCTGTTTTTATGGATGTTTCTAAAGAATTCAGTAGTGGTGACTCCACAGCCTCCTGAGATAATCCATTTCAGCCTGTCACTACCCTTACGTTCAGAAACACTTGCTGGTCTGAATCTTTCTTTCTGCTCTTTCAACCAGTTATTTTTTACTTTACATTTCTGCTTAATGTATTTGATCACGCTTTTTATTCATCCTGTCATTTTGAATTCTAATCTCATCCTCCAGAATGCCTGACATGCTTCTCATCATGTTGTTTGAAAATTTAAAAGATGTACTTTTTATTGCATTATTCAAGTTATTAGAGCAGATAAGTAGATCATTGAACACTCAAAATCTCTTGGAAATAACAGCTTAAATGAACTGTGCTTAGAGCTCAGTAGGAAGAGTGGGTGTTGGGACGCTCGGTGGGTGGGATCACATATGGGAGAAAAAAAAAACAACAGAAAACTCATGCCCTTCTAGTCTCCTCTTTATATCTGCCAAACATGGAGATCTTACCTTAGTTATTGCTTGACCAAAGCATACATGTTCAAAGTATGCATTCCCTAGCTGAAGTGTGGTCCTTCCCACATACGTGCATTGCATGTTCTGCTTAGACTAATTACCTTAGTTTTATGAGTGTACATAGAGGCTTGTTGGGAGAAAACTGGAGGGTTCCAGTATCTGGCAGACTGGTTACGAGTGTCAAACTACAGTCTTAATTTACTGACTTGTCAATGGCCTTGGACTTAGAAGTTCTTCAGAAGAGCTTGAATAAATGCTTGAATTCCTAACTAATTCTTTCACTGTAGAAATGAAAGAATGCCTACATAGTTCAAAAAGTATCATGATTTACCTGGAAACTCGTAGACACTTCACTCCCACAGATTTTATTCACCATGAAATAGTTAAATAAGATCTGATGCCCAGGAAAGACAAATTATATCCTAAGTCTGCAATTCTGTAGACTTGCATTTATTAAGCTTCTTGTATGGGTCATATCACAGCAATACAAAGCCACAGCCAGAACAAAGTCTTTGTACTAAAGAATATTTTCTCTGAATACTCATGGCATGTCTTTAGCACTTCATATAGTTTTTTTTCTGGAATCTAGTTATACTATATGAAGAGCTACCCCAGAAAGATTTTACCTCTTGCTGTCAGTGGATTTATCTGATGAGAGGCAGTGGCTGGCTGGCATTACAGTGCAAGCATGAAGGTACGCGTTCTGTTGAAATACTGTTATAAGTCTATGGGTCAGGCAAATCAGGGCCAACCAGAGAAGTTCCAGCCTGCCTGTAAGAGTGGAGGGAGTTGTAGATAAAGTGTGAACCATTTTAATATTATAGTGGCAAGGATTTTTTTTTTTTATTTTCTTTTTTTTCCTAAACTTTTGCTTTCACCAGAAAGAGGTCAGAAAACACCACTGTAGCTCAATGTATGGCTGACATACCTTTGAGAAAAGAAAAACAAAACAAAACAAAAAATTCCACCCTACAAAATCAATTTTAGAGTGCCTGATTAGGAGTTCCTTATGTTTTTGGAACAACTTAAGGTATTTTCACTTTACAGGTTCACAGATGACAAATGACTTCTTTTTTTTATTATTATTATTATTTTAATTTTTCTTCACTTCATTTTTTAAAAATCTCCCTGCTGTGAATAGAATTGGAAAACAAAGTGATACATTGTCATGTTTGGAATTTTGGAATATTAGAGCTGTTTACAGAAGATAAAATCAGAATTCTTTTTAATCATCCTGTGACTGAGCTGGCACTTTATACAGCTTTATACAGCTGGCCAGCAAAGTCTTAAGCTGTGAGAATACACTCATTCTAGCAGTGAGTGTATCTGTAGAGCATGTTATGCCTCTGAGAAATAGCTAATATGACATGTTTCTGAATACCGTACAATTTTCTTACATTACAAAAATATTGAGATGCATGCTTTCATTATATGAAAGTATAGATTAGGTATGTAAGAAAAGAGATGATGAACTTTGGGTTCACCCTTTTGAAAAGAAACTTTATGCAATTGAAAGTCTGCCATGGAGTGAGAGTTACAGTATTTGGCATCGTAGGTGGAAGAAACAGCCAGCATTCTCCTTAGTGCTCCTGTTGCCAAAAGATGCTTCCATTAAATTACAATAGTGAGGGTAAAAACTGAAGTCAGGGTATTTTTGGAACTGGTGATTAGTTGCTGTTGCTTGAATACTGTATGCTTTTCCTTAGATAATAATGCAGGTATTTGGAAACAGAGACACACAGAGCTGAGAATACACTTTCCTAAATACAAGCTGAAACAAAAATCACTTATTCAAGCCAAAATTAGCTAGGAAAACACAAGACTAAAAACTTGTATCTCAGATAATTTAATTAAATAAAAGGTCTAAAAGACTAGTAAACACAGTGTGAAAATTATTATTTACTTTAGAGACAGATCAAGTTCTAATGTTTTTGTTCTCAGAAGGGAAAGAGAAGGATAAAGCAATGATAGAGAAGTGAATTAAAAGCTGAATGTGAGGTTTTGCTGCAGGAAACGCCTGTAGATTTAGAACTTGAACCTAGAATCATTTATTTACCAATTTATGCTGCAGGATCTAACACATGAAGTGCTGTAGAAAAGCATTTTATTACCTTCTGAGTAATTTGTTCCTCAATTCCAGGATATTTTAGCATTACGAAGCGTTAAAATATACATATATAAGTTCTGCAACCTTTTAAAGTTCTCTTCTCCCCCTGTGGAGAAAAACTGTAAATATCCTTGACAACTGTAATAACTGGACATTGTTAGAGCAATGCTAACAGAGGGGGCTAACAGCTTGTGCATGTACAAAATACTTGTAGTCAGACAGAAAGCCATTATTATGACCTTGTGCTGACCACATTCTATGAAGTGTTACATGATCAGGGACAGGGAAGTTGCTTAATGGAAGTTATATAGTAGCTAGATGTATCCTTGTCACACTTCATCTAAACTGATACATTGCAATGGTCCGCACTGCTCAGACCTGGCAATTACTGTCCAATTCCAATCTATTCCACAACTGCCACTATAATGAAAAATAATTAGGAGCTTGAAAATGAGTTTTCACATGAAATGGTTTCAGTGCTTGGATACAATCGCCTTTGGCAGATGGCTTTGGGTTTGCTTTAATATAATAAAGACAGTTAATCATCTCTAAAGAGTGCACAGAATGAATACACTTTTAACACTACTTTCTCCTCTGAAACTCTCAAATTGATCAAATGTTTGATACTGAAGAGTTCATGTTTCTATGGGTGAGTGTTCTTAAATAGCTGGTACCCAGGAATCTACACATGTTCTGATACACACTGAAGAAACAAATTAACCCAGAGGCCAATTTTGCAGCTCTTTGGAATGTTTTCATGAACTCTGGCTAAGAAATTATAGCTTACTCAAATTGCAGAAAAAAAGGTGACATAATAGTAGTAAGATTATTGATAACATTCAGAAAACATGCATATTACAGTCAGCATGAAAATTTATAAGAGTAGGAAGCATTTCTTCTGACCAGTTATCTACAGTTGTTAGTCACTATAGGATCCTTTAGTAGCCAAGGTAGAGAAATAGGCACATTTAAGGTGCAATTGGTATGCCCTGTATGAGATGTCTAATTTGGTTTAGATGAATTACACCCCAGAAGACATATCAATTTTTCTTCCCTATCTCAGAGCAATTAGCACAGATATAGATGTCAATAATGTTTAAAGTTAGATTCAATAAATCTGGCTTTGCTCTTTGCTAGGTTTTTTAAAAATTTTGTGTATTTGTATTTAGTATGCATGTTAAGAAACACCTAATGGTGCCTCATGTATATGTTGTGAATCAAATAACACAACAGTCTGGATCCAAAACGATGGATAAAAGTCTTCCCATTGCATCCAGTGAACTCTGAATTACACACCTAAGTGGTAGTACCAGAAAATAGAGATACTGTTCTCCTGAAAAAAAAAAAAATAAAAAAAAAATCCTTTCCTGAAGAATTTAAATAAACAAGACAAATACACAGTGAAAGTTAAATGAAATGTTAGCAGATGAAGGTAACAAAGACTGTGTAGTTGTGTAGTTTTTGATTATTTTTTGTGGAAGAGGAATTAGCTAAATGGAAAGAGATGTAGAAAGAGATGTAGACAGAACCACTGTGGGGAAAAGAATATGAAATGAGCTAGTGTTACTGCTAATGAGTAATAGGAATGTTGAGACAGAGAACACATCAAGCAGCAAGAAAGCTGAATGTAGGTAAGCCTACCAAAACTATGGAAAATATTCTAAATATCCCATAATTCTTATTTTTGTCTGCTTCTACTCAGTACTTAGATGGTTTCTTTCTGAAGTTTTTCTCCCAGGCACAGGGCAGTGGGAATAAGGAGCATGTCATTTTAGTCATAATCTAAGTTAGAAACAATTGTTTTCCTTTGGAGACATCTGGTTATCATGTCTCCAGTGAGGCCTCTCTTCTTCTGTTTTCCTTCTCTGCATAAGTTTTTGACTGTTTCTTAGTTAGAAAAAATAAAAAGAAAAATATTTGTAATAAGCATCTTGATTATTCTCCTTCTGTATGTTTATAATTTGTTATTATGATCATTAACAATATAATTATTTTTAAAATGCAATTTATTGAGTACATTTAGCAAATTATTCAACCAGTGCTTGGAAGCAATATATATATATATATATACATATATATGTAATGTTTTTTCTTTTAATTTTCAATGGGGTAATAATTCAGTATTTTATAACCCTGTATGTCACTAGGAAAATAATATTGTATTTGAATAGGCTAAATAATACAGAAAACTAAAACCATGTAACATATGGTTTTAGATGGACAAATTTTACAGTAAAAAGTAATGGGAAACTAAAATACCCCTCTTCAGCTGAAATATTAACCAAAGCTCTAAACTGTCTCTTACAGAAGTAGCAGTTTCCAGTTTTGCTTTTACATTATTGCTTTGTTTAATCAGTCTTAACAACTCTTGACCTATTTTTTTATCTACTTCACTTTTAGACATCTTTTTACCTTCTCACTAGTTCTGTGGATATCTTTGTCCTCTGAAACAAAGTTAGGAGTTTGAGATTGTTTTATTCAATAGTTTTTTTATAAAATTGCTGAGTGTGATGGGACATTATAAGTAGAAATAATGAATAAACCAAATACCTTGTTTGCATATTTTTATTTAATTCTAAACTTCATACTTATTTCTCAATCAGGCAGATTAATTAGAATACTTATTTCAGAGGAATGTTGAATTCAAGTTATAAGTGGCTTGAAGACTGATGAGTGTAGTGCATGTAACAGTTCTTATTTATAGTGCATTCAGCTGTATCGACTATCACAAGCTTATCATAGAAATTTTGTGCATACCTTTTTTCTATGCAGTCTGAAGGTATTCACATATCTGGCAGTTTCTTTCACTTTAATGTTTTCTTCTAATTGTGGTTTTCACTACTCTCAATAACAAAGATTGTATGGGCTTCACTGGCTAACAATATATAGCACAAGAATCATGATGTAAAATCTGCCTTTTCAGTTTTCTTACAACTTTTCGGAGCTATAAATTCATTGCAATGTTAAAAGCTCATGTATCTTGTCCATTTAATTTCACTGTATAAAGAATTTCTGAAGATATTTCACTTTCTGTCTTATTAAATGACCTACAAAAGAATCTCACCAGTGTATAAATATCACTGTATACAGAAGCTACTGCAAATTATCCTGAAAACTGCTATAGTTTCACAAAAGTTATAGTTAACTTTTAGTTTCTGCAATTAGATAAAAAATAATCAAGATAACTCATGGGTATACCCATTGAAAATTATACACATTTCTGAATAAACATTCTTGTGTGATCAGTTCATTGAGCAGTAGTGCCAGCTTGTGGTACCATGTCCAGCTGGGACAGTGCATCGAAAGTGAGACTCATACAGGAGGAAGAATGGTTGTGAAATATGCTCTTTATGCTCCTCATGTACATCAGCATGGTATAGTACAGTATATCACATATATGTGGCCAATGCAAGTAGGATAGCAATTTCATATAGACTGTCACATAAAATGGAATGTAAATAATGAGCCAATAGACACTTGCAGCTTTAAAAGAAAATGTGTAATACATGTATGCCAAATATATTTATATAGGAATAAAAATATTCCATAGATTCACTTGTTTCACTATATGTATAAAACTCTTTAATGAAATGGTATGTATGGCCACTGAAAGAATAATTTATACTTTTATTTTTCAGAGAAAGTAACTTGACTGATTTTATTCTTAAACATCCATGTCAGTTTTAAACATTTTATAATCAATATACATATGACTACTTAAGTTGAAATATGGCATAGTGTACTTAGTGTTAGAAACTGAAGTCTGTGTGTCTACTACTACTACTGCTTCAGGTACTCTGCTGTTTGGGCGAACATTAGAAAATACTAAAAGAATTGTTTTCCGTGTCAAACTTTAAAGTGTTCACACAGAGTACATAATGGTAGTTGATTTTCCAGTACAGCTGCATTCCTCTTCAACTGCTATTGGTGCTGCCAAATGTCATACATGCTCCTTTATTTGATTGATACATTTCTTCTTTAACTCAGATAAAAAAAGAACGGAAAACATTTTAGATTGAATTTGGCCAGGAAGTCCATACTTTCCCAAAACTTTTCCTTATTATTTCTGAATTTAACAATATACAGATTAGAACCCATAATGCATCTTTGTGCATGTTACTTAATCTAGACAGAATTGTTATAGTGTATAATTCTTTCTGGATATCATATTTCCTTCAATCTATTTTACAATGCATGTTTTTATTGGTAAGAATTTGCAGCATGAATTAAACATTTAACATGGGATTCATGCTATCTAATTTTAGAAGTCTAGTCATTCCTACTATTCTATATTCAAAGATATGGAATTAGAGTAGTTTTAGGGCGCTTTCCCCAAAATACATATCTAGATCTGGTTGTGGATAGCACCAGATCGATCTCTCTCTCCACTAACTATGAAGGGCCTAAGCAACTTCTTTATACTTAGATTTCTATGTGACAGTTTCAGATAAATCTATTCGGTCACATAAATTTCACCTAGAGTTTTAAATCCTGGAATAAATTAATGAATGAATGCAATATCATAACAGATGAATGTACAAATGTTATATAAGGACATGTGTGTGAGAATGAGTGTTGCCTGTGCAAATCGTAGTATCCTGTCTGTTATTATGCGTTCAGTACAGTTTTTATTTACATGATCACATGCTATTTTTGCATAGGAGCCTTATTCATTCAAGGAACAGATGGATATGTGGGTATTGCTCGCTTAATGAAAAGTGTTCAATATTTTATTTTCTTAATGCTGAATATGCAGGCCTGAATTTGATTCACTGAATGTTTACTACAAAACCTGTTCCCAAGGCAGAATTGCTCATTTCTTCTCCCATGGCAGTCCTCACTGCAATATCCATATCATCACAGACATGATATTTCCTCCTCATGCTTGCAGACTCAGCTGTCTTATTCAGCCATTAGAATTTTCACTTAGAAATTTAAGCCCTTTCCTAACCTTTTCCCTGAGTCTGCTGCAGTTTTTTATTCGTAAATTCTTACCCTCTTTGATCTCTCCATCTTTCGCTCATTTAATCTGTTTTGTTCACTCTTAGTCTCAACGCCAAGAGGGATTCAGTTGAGGACTAACTTGAGGTAATAGCAGAATATTTTAGGGATGTTCAGGCACATTTAAATATCTATTTGAAAGTAATTGAACTGAACCCCACTATGAACTGTTCTACTCTCTTTTCTGCATTGACTTTATTGACTAGATCTCCATTGCTTATAGTAGCTTTATAGATAAAAGGTCATTCTTGGATGTCCTGGGCGTGTCAGGGTATCAAGCCCTATGGATTTTGCCAATCCAGACAGCCACTGCTCTACTGTGTATCTTATGGCATGTCTGGTAACCGTTACTGGTTAGTTACCTAAAGGTATCTGACGTAGTTCTGGATGCACTTTAGATTGCTGAATACTGATGCTGAACTTAGCAGTTGATTTCTACCCTCCCTGCCTTTCCTGGCAGTCCTTCTTCAGTGTAAACCACAAAATTTTTGACAAAGGTCCAAGGTAATGAAATTACATGTATTATACTATGGCCTGCTAGGTAATTAGCAAACTTTTGTGTTCTGAGATGGAGTATGTGAGCTCTGTTAGGACTCAAACTCATCCATTTTTGGGAATAGGCATCTCTCTGCTACAAGAAGTTTATTCACCTCAATATAGAATGAAAAAGTTAAAACAGACATTTTCCTCACTTGCAGTTGTCAAGACTGGTATAATAAACATGGTCCTGTTCTGCCTTTTGGCTGCTGACTAGGTCAAAATGGCTTCTTCATCTGTCTGTTGTCTTTATCAACTGATGATTTTTCTTTCAAGGGTACATAGCACCATAATACTCTCCAGGTAACAAGTGATAGTACAAGAGGAAATGGCCTCAAGTTGCACTATAGGAGGTTTAGATTGGATGTTAGGATAAATTCTTCTCTGAAAGGGCTGTCAAGCATTGAAACAGGCTGCCCAGAGAAGTGGTGGAGTCACCATCCATGGAGGCATTTAAAAGCTGTGAAGATGTGGCATCTGGAGACATGGTTTAGTGGTAGACTTGGCAATGCTAGGTTAACAGTTAGACTCAGTGATCTTGAAGGTGTTTTCCAACCCTACCAGTTTGATGGTTGTATGAAGAAGACTCTCTAAATACCACTAGTCCTACAGAAACCTCAAAATGGCTTACACCTGCAATATATTTCCTCAGTTATACCTCAAAGATGTGGGTTTGGGGATTTTGGGGTCATTTTTTCCCCCATTTAACAGATTCAAAGACCTGTTGGCTTTATCAGCACTGTGATAGCCTATAAAAGAAGCCTTCTGATGGCCACTGGCAACACCTCTGTATGAAAAGTGGTATACACTTCCAAGAAAAAAAATTTACATTTGGATGCCCAGTTATGTGATGCCTTTACTCAGCACAGTATTTAAGCAAATATATTGAAATTTAATCTTTTATTTAAAATCTTTCCTATTTTTTTCTAAACTGCGTGCTATATCTTATGGATTATACAGTTAATGGATTAGATCTCTTACTGTGATTACAGTAGAATTTATGGGTTCCTTCCTGCAAAGATGTGTTGCTTAGCCCAAACCAATGAAACAGAAAAATGCTTGAACTACCATTCTAAAATCATATGCATAGTTACATATGATTTTAGAGTGCTGCTGTCTAGCAGCATTGTATTTATCATAAATGTGAGACTTCCATAAAAAATTCATCCCAAACTTTGTAAAAATATGAAAAAAAAAATATAAAAAAGAGGTTTTTTTCCTTTTTCTCAGAATTCCACCATCTACAACTGAGGTGAAAACAATTTGACTTTCAAGGAGTCTTCTTATGAGGTTTGCAAGAACAATGGCATATTCCTTTCCCAATGTGTCAGCAAGTGAAAATCAAAAAATTCAACAGTTTTTTTTTTTTTTTGGAAATATATGTGAGATCTGATTTAAAAACATATGTCTATTAAAAGGTTTGT
>JBCJKH010074737.1:0-46778 GCA_039877255.1 Loriculus beryllinus | reverse complement strand
GGAGTCTTATGAGAAATAAATAAAAAGTCATGGGGAAAGAACCATTTTTTTTCTGTAGTGGCAGTGTAGAAAACAGGTATCACAGGGTTTCTTTAATACTGGTTTTCCTGTGTTCTGTTACTGTGATTTTGGACGTGCAGACATCTGCAGAGAAAGGCTGCATGCGTGGGGTTGGAGGAAAGGCAAAATGTCTGAACTCCCCTTAGCCTGGGTTTGATCCAGAAGGTGTATTATAGCGTGACTAGAGCAGACATGCCTGTATTCCCTGAGGTGTATAAATCTCCTCCATAGTCTGCTTCCAGGAAAAAATTGGCCTGGCTCTGGATGGACTCCATTAGTTCCAGTTGTTGAGGAGTGTGGAAAGTGAATTAATTTTTTGGCTAAACTGCTTCTGTGCTTCCCTTTTCACAACCTTAGACAGCTGTTGTCCTCATTTAAGTACCTACGCTATTGTCCTGTAGTGAATGCCTTTGAAACTGGTCTGTCCAGGTCAATACTGTATTTAATAAAAGCGTGATTTGGGCTGTCCAGAACAAACTCTCCTTTCACACATGTAGTAGCAGCTTTCTGAGATGAAGGGTACATAAATGTGTTTGAGGGCAGATTTTGACAAAAACAGAAGAGAAAACAGTGGCTTTGTTGCAAGTCCTGCTGTTGGCAGATTTCTCCTTTGATCTGTTCATATCGATTACAAGAATATATTTTAATTGTCTGCTTCTGAGCAGATTAAGCAGTGATGTTAGTCATACCATCTCTTCTAAGTAACTGAACTGTGATGAGAAATCTGCATGAATGTCCTTCAAATCCTAGGTCAGAATCCATTCCCAAGTGATGAATGCTGGTGACGTCTCTCAAAACTGCCTTCATTGCTGGCTGTAAATTGGCTTCTTATCTGCTTTTGTCAGCAGCAACAGAACAGGGGAAAAAAAAGACTGACTTTGTGGTTGGGTGCCCCATTTGGAGTTATGTAGAAACATTGAGAAGTATGTATAGTTTTTTACTTTATTATGTATTGACATAGCTTTTGCTGTGCCTTGTGGAACATTATAGAGCGGGATTTTTTTCATCATGTAATACCTATAAAAACCAAAAAGTTCTGATTTTTCTTACTGGATGAACTTTTTATGTATCTTCATGGTTAAGCTATTTCAGCCAAAACCTTTCTTCTTGCATTGCTGCTAGATGTTCTGTATCAGTAAAATGAAGAAAACTACTCTCAACAGCACAACATCCAAAACAAATTCTCTCCCTGGAAGAAAACAAAACAAAGCCAACAGAGCATCCATCCAAAATGACCTCTCCAACAGCATCAATAAAAAGAATTAGAAAATTCTGAGTTTCCTTTATGGCATTTCAATCAAACCTTCTTATATTCTTTCTAAATGGAAGATACACGTAAGAGGAAAAAACTAAATTTATTGTGCGTAATTTTCCTTGCCCCTGTACGTCCAAGTTCCACTTGATATTAACAGATCTTCTGCATGCAGGCTGAAGAGAAGCATCTCTGACTGAGATATTTTAAGATATGTGTTTAGTGATTTTTTTCTGTTTTGCATATTTCATTGATAGTAGAGGTATTTGCTTTTTGGTGTTTGAGTCTTACCTTTATAATAATTTTCCACATTATTGGCAATACTTTTCCACAAGAATTCTAAAACAAACCCACAAAGTCTTTCCACCTTGTTTTTTTTAGGTTTTGACTATTTATAGTCTGTTTCTGTTACACAGAGCATTGCAGACTAACACCATGCTCTTAGCTGATCTCTGACAGTCAGAGTCCGTATATCTGCAGGATGCCAAATGCTAAGCAGGTATTGTTATTTGTTCATCCACCTGGGAAGCCACTATATTTCATTGCTGTATTTTCAGTCTGCATCAAGCTATAGGCTAATGATTATGATGATCTGCTTGTTTCTTCTTGGTCTTATTCACAGCTGTGCTGTTTGGCTTAAAAGCTGAAAATAGGATCAGGAAAAGAACTCCAGCTGATGCTGAAGAGACAAATTAAAGTCTGGCTGGCTTCCTCTGCAGCTTCAGTTTTCATCAGCGTGTCTTGTAGGGAGTCCAAATTATTTCTGTCTGTCTTAGAACACTGGACATTTCTAAAAATCCTTAAGAAGAAAACTCTTCTTAATATCACTTCTGAATGCTGGGACTTTACTCTCTAGTGCCTATTTCCCAGTACATGAAGCTGTTTGCTTTACTGCAGCTGAAATGAAGGTTTGTTAATTGCATGAATTAATGTCACTAGCACATAGCCCCTTCATGGTAACAGTCTTGTAACAGCCAGTTAAAGCTATTGCAGTCAGATAAATAAATGAAATTGGAGGTTGTGGCTGGGTTAATTCCCAAGGTCCTTTAGGTTTTTTGCAGTATCTGGAAGTGTTAATAGTTCCACATAGGCAGAATTTTTCACTAGTATGCTGAGTATATTTTTGAAGAAAGCCAGAACCTAGGGAAATACTTTTAGAAGACTGAAGATGTAGAAGTGCTGTTTTGAGAAATGGAGCATCTCTCCTATGAGGAAAGGCTGAGAGAATTGGGGTTCTTCAGCTTGGAAAAGAGAAGGCTCTGGGGAGACCGTATTGCAGCCTTTTAGTTCTTAAAAGGGGCCTACAAGGAAAATGGGGCAAGACTTTTTAGCAGGGCCTGTTGTGATAGGATAAGGGGTGATGGTTTTAAACTAAAAGGGGGGAGATTCAGGCTGGATGTGAGGAAAATATTCTTTACGATGAGGGTGGTAAAATACTGGCACAGGATGCCCAGAGAGGTAGCGGATGCATCATCTGTGGAGACATTCAGGATCAGGCTGGAAGTGGTTCTGGGCAGCCTGCTCTAGCAGGAGGTGTCTCTGCTCATGGCAGGGGGGTTGGAACTAGATGACGTCTGAAGGTCTCTTCCAACACAAACTATTCAGTGACATTCCTACAATTCCTTCATGGGATTCTGCCACATGACTGATTTCCCTCCCCCTTCATGGCAAGTACCAGCCAACCATCGGAGTACCTTTAAGCTTCTTTTTAAAAATTGGTGATATAACTTCAGTTTAGGGCTTTGCTCCGCTAAACTGAAATGGGCCTCTTTATTTCCTTTCCAACCCTAACTATTCTATGATTTGCAAAGAAAGTGTGAGGTAGCAGAACTGAAATGGTTAAACTGATGTGGTACGTTAATCTTAATCAGAGTTTTATTGAAATAATTTATTGATTATGTGGGGATTTTAGTTATCTTGTATATCAGGTTTACATGTCATTTCTGCTCTTGTCTGTTACAGCACTGATGATTCAGGTAGGCTCAACTCTGAAGGGATGAAATATTAAATTTAGCATGAAATAGTATTTCCCTGAAGATGTAATAGTTTGTCTCTTCCATAGGTTTACAAGCCAATGTGTGTGCAAAAGAATATGCTAACATTAGGTTGGATTCAACACTGAAGTGTGTGATTCCTGGCCTGGCTAGATTTCAGCATCCTAGGATAAGACAGTCAGGGGTTCTGCTTTTGCTGTGTTTGTGTATAAAAGAAGGAAACATGCCAGGCAAAGAAACCACTTGGTCTTGAAGTGGGATTTGTCCTCATTGTTAGATAACACCTCAAAACTTTTCTGTTCCTTTCCACTAATAAATACCCACAGTTTGATGTTCCTTATTTAATATTAAGCAAGGTGCATTTTGTATGATTAATTAAAAGGATAATGTATGAAAGAACTAAATATATACTTACTGTGTGTCCAGGTAGCAAAGATGCTAAGCAAGCCAGCAGGATTTTGGGCAGTTTGTTTTCTTTTTGAGTTTCTCAGCCTTTTTGTGCCACTTCTGCCCAATTGAGGACAGTGTAGGGCTGTAGAGAATACCATCAAGCTTTCTCATGCAGCATTACTATCAGTGGATGTGAAAGCTTACTTTTCTTATAGCACTGTATGGAATTTCAGTTTGTTGTTACGGGTGCATACCATTTTATAATGTGGTATATGACCTTTTGTGAAAAGGTTTCAAGATCATGGCATTTACTTTAAAAATCTGGTGCTTTTCATTGTATGTACTTTATTCAACATAAATCATTTTCTTTAAGAAAACACCACCACAAACACAGGAGCTATATACTAGAGGATGCATATGGGAATGCATGGAAAGGAGCATTCCATCTTGGGTCATGGAATGACAAATGTTCTGCTTGGCTGCGTTCTCATGGTTGGTGATTTGTGGATGCAACACACCTGCATTTTACCCCTAATCTTTCTTTCCATTTGCATGTGAAAGTAACTGGTTCCATGATTCATCAGTATTAACAAGTGTAAACTAAGCATGTAACTTCACATGTGTTCTTTATCTTCTTAACTTTTGAAGAAAGACTAGCACCTGGCTTGCAAAGGTTTGGAAGGTTGGTATATGTATGTGTATGTTTATTTTTAGGGGGTTTGTCAATTCCAAGGAGGGGCTCAAAATGGCTTATGTTAAAAGGCACAGTATTTCTGTAGTATATGTCTTCTGATATTTTAAAACCCTTGTATTTATAGGTACTTTTGCATTTCATGGGCTCTTATTTTCAAAGGAGAATTTCAAATACTGTACTTTGTATATGCTGCTTTCAACTTGGAAATGAAGAGAATTTATTTTGTTTTAAATATTCTTGCCTAAGGCAACTGAAAGACTGCTGTGTTGTGTAAGGCAGATTTTAAATAACAACAGAAATGTAGAGTATTTCAACAATGTGAAATACTTGAGGCATCTCAGAGGTAGGACCTCAAAATAAGCCTCTAATTATAATGAAACAAGAAAGGAATCTTTTTTTCAGAATAGCAAACTGAGAGCATTAAGTATTCATCCTTAGCCTTAAGTCTTTCCGAGAGTGTACAGTCAAAGAGAATTCCCAAGTCTCAAAATTGGACTTGCTTTTAGAGAAGTTTAAGACCAGACCACATAATAGATACAGTGATGCTGGTACACATCATCAGGGTTTAGAGGCTCCAGAAAGATTCTGCAGTAGTAGAACACAATTCTGGTATTTCACAATTTGCTATTTACTAGCATTGATTGTTTGAATTAGTTTAACATGCTGCTTCAAATACTATAAAGTAAGCAAGAGCAATTAGTGTAAAAAGAATGTTGCTTGTCATGAACATTAAAATGAATATATACATACCTTTTCCTTAAAGATAATGTGATTGTTCTTCTAAGTCAGATATCCATTTCACACCTTTCTAAGTGACTTCATTTGCTGATCTCACTATACATCTCAGTAGGCAGGATGCTACCAGCTGAAAGGGTTTCTTACCATATCAAAACTAGTTTGGTTAGAGCATTATAACATGAATTAATGATTACCGTCAGGTAGCAAGACACTTATTAAGGTAAGAGGGAAGGTTTTAAAGGGCAGTCTCACTTCCTGAACCCACTTTCTGCTCAATTGAGAAAACGTCTTATTGTTAAACCATTAATATGTTTGATGTAATGAACCTTTTCACCTGGTATCCTCAAGGTAGGACCAATTTTTCTTGGTGCAGACATCTTTGAACAGTCCCACCCAAAAAATAAAACCCAACAATTCTATTTGCTTTAAGCTGATACACAGGATGAGTTTATCTTCCAGATTTTGCTGTCCTAGCTTTCCATATGTATAGTTATTTATTTATATGCTATATATACCAAATCCTTGGGGGGGGGGGAGGGGAAACATCATGTGAAATTGTTCTAATACTGAAAAGTATTCTTCTGTTTCTAGCGTTCTATCAGTTTCCGAAGTGAAAGTCGTCCAGATCTGTTCAGTCCACGATCATGGTCTCGAAATATGCCCCCAGCTAACACAAAGCGGAGAGACAGCAAACTGTGGAGTGAGACCTTTGATGTTTGTGTCAATCACATGCTTACATCTAAAGAAATCAAGCGTCAAGAGGTATCATATTTTTTCTTACCATAAATTTCATGTTCAGAAGTCATCTTTAAAGTGTGGAGTTAAAAAATGCCACTAGGCATCAGGATAGCACTTGAAGCTTTCCTGAAATTAAACAGAATGTCGCCGCCTCCACTAGAAGAATTTCATCCTTTGTCTTTATAATTCAAGCTATATTAGATCAATATATTCTTCAAAGTCAGCTCATATTTCCTTAATAAATGTGAAGTTACTAAGATATATTGTACTGTGATTGCTTGCATGTGTGTACATGTTCTACGTGACAGTTTCTGTAGTGATGGTTGATGTTTCGTTTTATTCCTGTAATGATAGATGAGCATGCTATTTCAGGAACAGATATTCAAGTCATACATACACACAGAATCATAGAATAGTCAGGGTTGGAAAGGGTTAGGATTAGGCTTAATATCATCTAGTTCTACTCCCCCTACTGTCATGGGTAGGGACACCACAAACTATGTGTGAAACCATGTCACCCAAGGCACTGTCCAGCCTGGCCTTGAACACTGCCGGGGTGGAGCATTCACAACTTCCTTGGGCAACCTGTGCCAGTGCCTTACCACTGTTACAGTAAAGAACTTCTTCCTTAGATACAACCTAAACTTCCTTGTTTAAGTTTGAACCCGTCACCCCTTTTCCTATTACTGCAGTCCCTATTGAAGAGTCCCTTTCCAGCATCTTTGTAGGCCCCCTTCAGATATTGCAAGGCTTCGAAAAGAGTGACTTTGAGGAAGTTTTCAGTGCTAGAAAGATAAAATATTGATCAAAATATGTATCTTCCAAAACATCAGTGGTTTTAATGTGTTGTACGTGACAGATTCTAAGTAGCTCATGTTACAGCCAATGACAGATCTCCTGTGGAATCAAGTTCTCCCCCCATACCACTAAAAAAATATTTGTAGCAGTAGCAACACAAGTTTATGATAATCTGAGAATAGTTCAGGAACAGAGTAATGAATTAAACAGTAACATCAAGCATTTCTTGTGCAGGTTTTAACGTTGTACAAGAATTCATAGGAAATCACTTACAAAATGGAGACCTTCAAAAGCAGCTTATTGGAAAACGAACTGTACAAACTATTTGCACAGCATTAACAGTCATTACTGTTTTGGGGCAGAAGCCAGGACCCTTCACAGAGCCCATATAAATGAACTATATTCCAGGAACTTCTGCATGAGGGTTCTTATGCTGTGTACATCAGCAGAATATCTGAACCACTTCCATACGTGTGCTGTCAGTTAATTCACACTATGGCAAGTCTTCCATGCATGCGTGTTAGCAAGCTAGGACCATCTGGACTAGCTGATGCAGGTTGAAAGCCTTGGCTGTGAAGTTGGTAATTCTAACTGACCAAAATGATATTAATTTCTTTCTGTACCCCAGTTTAGAATGAAATCATGCAGTAAGTAAATAACAATGGCATTTTGATAAGCCAGTGTATTAGGGTGGTGGTCATTTTTAATCTCCTGGTTTTAAAGTCTTTAAAGTCTCAAATCTGCTTCAAGAGAAGTAACTAACATCAGCTGATAGTTAAGTAGGGCTCAGCCTTCATAACAAAGCTAAAATAAACTGGTACCAAAATAAATGTGCTCGCTGCCACATAAATGTTTTAGAGAAGATCTGTCTTTTATTTACTAGGCCACATGGAACTTTTACCAATGCAAGTGTTAAAATGGAACACAACAAATACCTGTGCAAATAGACTGTATAAAAGGTCAAGGTGCAGCTGAGTCAAAACATCACACTGAAAATAGCTCCCGTGTCTGAAAACACTTTGGTTTGAAAAAAGGAATTCTGTGCTATTTCAGATAAACATGAGCAATCTGATACAACCCTGTTTTAAAAATTACTGCAGGTTTCTGTATCTATGGAATAAAGCTTTACTTTATTTCTGCAGATTTAGCAGAGAAATTCTGCTCCATGGTATTAAGACAGCTGTTCAGAATGTAACATCAACTCAACAAGTTGAGTATAGATTGAATAAAATAATATTTTATGATATTTGTGTCTCTTTTCACAGGCTATCTTTGAACTTTCCCAGGGAGAAGAAGACTTGATAGAAGATCTGAAGTTAGCAAAAAAGGTATGTTCAAAAAACAAGTCAAACGGACAAAAAACCCTGATAAAATAAGCAGTTGGTTCATATCGCTTTTAAAATATTCCTTGCTTTTATAGTTGCTAAGACAGTGGGGGGGAACCAAAGCATAATTCTGTTTTCCCATTCTTTCTGAAACACTTAATGTGCTGCTTTTTTCTTTATGAATAAAACTGATATTTTAAGATAGGGTTATGAAACTTCAAAATATTTTCGGCAACCGGTCTGGTTTTGCTTAAAGGAAGCTCTAAATGCTATCGCTAATTTTTCAGCTACCAATGATATGTTAACTACAGAGATCCCCTTTTTTCTTTCAGGCTTATCATGACCCAATGCTTAAACTTTCCATAATGACAGAGCAAGAGTTGAACCAAATTTTTGGAACACTGGACTCTCTAATTCCTCTGCATGAAGGTAAAATGAATATAGTTTTTGTCTGCAGTACTATTGCATATAGATTTAGTCATCTGGTTCATTAAGTGCAGTTTCTCTTCTTTCTTTTTAATTGTGATTAGATCTTCTTAGACGACTTCAAGAAGTCAGGAAACCTGATGGATCAACAGAACATGTTGGCCATATCCTTGTGGGTTGGGTAAGGCAGCATTTTTAATTAATTTTTGGGACTTTAGAGCTGCAACATAGTTTTTATCAGACAATTTCCTTTCCATATGTAGCATAGCATGTCAAAAATATATTCTCAGAGTATTTTTAAAAGGTAAGGCAACTATTTAGAAACATGATGCAATGCTTTCTCTTTTTGGGGATTTTTGGTGAAAAGATTTAGACCAGGATGTTGCTTTTAAAGCTTTTGCTATTGAAGAGATGAGCAGAATTTAATATGCTTTAAATAACAATCAAGATGCAGACTAGAGTTTACCTGGCATAGATCCTTGAAGAGTCTGCCCCCATTTGTATTCTGGTTTCCAGGGGAAATGAGGCTTGAACAATCACATTGTGCAGGAGCACCCTACAGTTATTTTTGAGTGTCAGTCTGTTCCAGTCAAGGTAGCAGGTAGTTGTTAGTGCTGTTAAAGATGCTAATTTTCTAGAAGTTTTTAAAATAAGACAGGGATAAAAGGGCTATGCTATTGCTGCCTCATGAAAGTTGGTAAGTTCACTTTTGCTAGCATCCAACTACATAAACATTGAAAATAGCTTTTGTGAGATTTGTTGATAAAATTGATCATTATATTAATAGAGCTATTTTAAAAGTACTTAGATACGTGAGAAGTTTACTTATAAATGTATGTAAAAAATGAAATTTAGCAGGGAAAAGGCCTTGAAATTTTTAAGGGATGAGGTAATAACACATTCAGCAACTCTGAGTGAAACAGTGGCCTACTGTAAACAAGAGAAATGTGACTAGTACTAGTAGCTAATGCAGATTGTTAGTGATAAGCTTCTAAGCATCAAAAACTAACTGGTTTTCTTTGCATAATGTGATTTTTAAATATATTTGGTTTTTGGTGTGTTTGAACATCAGTTAAGTTCCCTTGGTCCAAATATGTCCTTTGTAAAAGATTTTACATATAATGATGTGCTAATATAGCAGGTTTTGTAAATGGATATATTCTTCTAATAAGCATGCAAGCTAGGCTTTTTCAGATTCAAGGCATGGTTCTGTCATTTTAGTTTGGTCAAGGTTCTTGAAGGCAATATGGAAGTTTTACTATAGAAGTTTGCTTATCTAAAAAAAAAAGGCAAGGTTTGGGAGTACTCATTCCTAAGCTTTTATTTCCATTCATAATTAAAATCAGGTTTCTGTGTTTAACTGTTGTCTGCACTAAGTAGTGCTCAGTCTGAAGTCACAGACATTTTTAATGCTTTGGAATAATATTGCAGATTTCTAGGAAGTGAGAGATGAGCTTTTAAAATGGTTTAAATGAAAAGGTAGTCAGAGGACACTTGCAACCTTTGTATTTTAGAAAAATTATCATCAAGAATTTTTGGATAAATCTCCAACGAAAATATTTTCAGCATGAGTTTTGAAACTTACTGTGTAGCAAACTGCTTTGTTTCAGCTGCAGAATAATTTATTCTTTTCCTCAGCTTCCATGCCTGAACTCCTATGATAGCTACTGCAGCAATCAAGTAGCAGCCAAAGCTTTACTGGATCACAAAAAACAGGATCACAGAGTGCAAGATTTCCTACAGCGCTGCTTAGAGTCTCCTTTTAGTCGCAAACTGGACCTTTGGAATTTCCTTGACATCCCAAGAAGCCGTTTGGTTAAATACCCATTGCTACTCAGAGAAATCTTGAGACACACACCTAATGATCATCCAGATCAGCAGCACCTTGAAGAAGCTGTAAGTTACTGTTGGATTTGGGGATTAATTTTTTCTAGAAGGTCACAATATTTTTTGCTTATTAATGAATAATAAAAAAATGATATTCTGCTTCAGCAGAACACTTTTATCTTTTGAAGGCATGTGTTCTGTAAATTGTGTATTTGCCAAGTTAAATTCAGAAATAGAAATTACTGTATTTGGTTGGCTCTTTACACTGTTTCAAGCTTATGAAGTACATTTCTTTTCATGTCTGGCAATCTGCTTTAAGCACATTGGGCCAAGCCTGATCTTCGATATATATCTTGGAATCAGTTGATTCTCAAATTACCTGTTTGGGCATGTATGTCTCAACTCATTCCCCTGCTCCTCCTCCAGTTATCTAACAGAGGAATTTGATCAGTCTAAGCAATCTATGATCACTGTTAGAGTTGCCTAAAATCAATAGACCTTCACATCCACAAGCTCAGTCGAGAATCATATATTAAGTTTCGGATACATTGGTCTCAAGGTCCTTAAAGACTGCATAGTATAAGGAAGTTAGATAGGGGAAGTATTTATTTTTATAGAAAGGGCAAAGCTTTTTTTAAGTAAAAAGGGAAGACTGTTACTACTTTTAATTGTAAAATTGTAGGTGTGTGCAAGTAGTGGAACTGTAAAATAAAATTAATTTACTTTATTTCCAGAGGGTAACTTTCGGAGTGACCCAAGGTTGAGAATTCAGGTTGGCTAGTTTCATGTTTTGCAGGATACAGATCTTAACAGGTCTTCTGTTTCTTGTTCTCTGATATGATACAGCAGTTTTCAGAGAACTACAATTTATTTTAAATAAATATCTTTAAAGCAGGTTACTTGTATCATTTATTGGCATTTTCAGCTGACCAAAAAACCATCTCTTGTTAGATTTCTTAAATCTATTTATTTTAATTCTGCCTATTTTGGTTTGATATAAAGAGACAAATATCAGATTTTTAAGCCGTTGTTAGAAACAGTGATGAAGCCAAACTAAATTGTCTTTGTATACTGTAGCCTGCTTGATTCTGTTTCTTGTATTTATACACTTACAGATTGGTCTGCAAAAAAAATATGAAAAATACACTGTCAGTTAAAATGTATTTTCTTGTAGCTACAGGTCATTATTAGGAGATAGCTCTGAATATTGGAATGTCTAATTAAAGTTCATGGGTTTTTCATTGTTTTTCTGCAGATAAATATAATTCAGGGCATAGTGGCTGAAATCAACATAAAAACTGGTGAATCTGAATGCCAGTATTACAAAGAGAGACTTATTTATCTTGAAGAAGGCCAAAGGGATTCACTGATTGATAACTCACGTGTTGTATGTTGTCATGGCGAACTGAAGAACAACAGAGGAGTGGTAAGAATAAACGCTTTATCATAAATAGCTTTTAAAGATACCTTCATTATGCATGACAGCTAAAAGCTGTGAGTTACAGATAGACATCACCCTCTCATATATAGGAAACTGATAAATATTATATGTAACACTCATCTTTTTTGTTAGCAATCAAATATCTGTGTTATGTAGATAAGCAGTTGTATGTGTCTCTGTCTCTTAGGGAGACCTAACAATATCCTGGCTAAACTGTAAATCTGATACATTTCAGTAACATTTATAGAGGAAAAAGGGCAAATAAGAAACATAATTCTGGTCTTAGAGACAAGACAATAATGTCTGTAACAACACACAAAATGTACTAACAAATGTTAACTATGTCAAAGGCTATGGTTATAAATATGGGTTTACTTGATTATTTGTTGAAATCAAAGCTTATTTATTGAACAGAGCTATTTGGTATTTGATCCTGCAGATTCTAGACTCTGCATCATAAGCTGGCACATAAGAACATGTAGATTAGTAGAGAGATTAACAGAAGAAAAACCAGTCATCTTAGATTTATTTTTTCCTCAAGGTTAAACAAAAACAACACGAGATTTTGAATGGATGAACAATGAAAACAGATCTTTTTCTCATTAGCTGACCTTACAAAAGTTTTATTAAAAAACCCACAAACCCAAACAACTAAGTAACTAGAATTCTAAATGTATTTTTCAGCATTGGGAGTTGCTTCTGTGTAACATGTCTATCCATATAATAAAAGGATCATGTTTCGTCATACAGCTAAGATAGATAATGGATGCTGTTTTCTGGTTCACCTGATAAAGATTGGACAGGCAGTTACTTACAGCAAACTGTCAGGAAGAAATGGCCAATTTTCATCTTTTGGTGAACTTTATTCCATGCACACTACTCTTCCTTTCTTCAGCAGCATGACAAACTTGTGCCACCTAGGAGCAAAAGTAATTTTCTGAGCTTCAAAGAGCTGTGGTGAAGCTGTTTGTAAACAGCATGTGAGTTGTAAAAGCATTGCTCATAATTTGAGCATTGAAAATACCTGGATGAGTAAGACTGCCTGTTTCTTAGTAGCACAGACAGCAGAGCAAAGTTAAAGTGGGTGTCAGAAGAATGCATATAGGCATGCTGCCGTACAGCACTTTGAAATGTCGTGCATAACACTAGAGTATCAGTTAGCATGGAGACATAAGAAACTGAGGACATGAAAAATAAATTTAGAAGTTTTCAGATTGTATTTATGTATTTACATACTGTTACCCCCATAGACTTTTAAACTGTGAGACGAGAGGAATCCTTATTTTAACTGTTGAAAATACAAAGTTAGAACATGCTACAATTGGAATAAATTTGGTTTAAGGATGTTTTAAAGAAGGAATAATGCTTTATTACTTACTAATTTCTAACAGAAACTACACGTCTTCCTCTTTGAAGAAGTGCTGGTGATCACTCGAGCTATCACCCACAACGAACAGCTCTGGTACCAGCTGTATAGGCAGCCAATTCCTGTGAGGGAACTTGTGCTAGAAGACTTGCAAGATGGAGAGGTACGCCTGGGTGGATCCATACGTGGTGCCTTCAGCAACAATGAGAGAAGTATGACTACACCTTTTTTTTATTTGCTCATATAATATCATCATAACCTTACAGCACTTGCCAGTGAGGCATCAGGATGTTTTCTCTAAAATTCACATTATCTATATCGAATATCTTGATTTTTGTTTCAGACTGGCTTATTATCTTGTAACTTGCTGCTTTAGATTGTTTCTCAAAGTTCACTATATTGCTAATGGGATTTCTCCACACCTGCTTCTGTAATGAACTGGAAAAGAGAATATGTAGGATATTGCTTCAAGTATATTTTGAAACCTTTAGCTATTACAACTTCCCTTGTATTTTCGCTTGTGTAAGTGCAGTTCCATAATTCTTTCAGCTGATAGGTAATTAATGTTGTCCTTAGTGTAAAGACTGCAGCTGTTCATGTTAATGTCAAGAGGTAAGAGTTTATGTCCTCCTAATCACGAATATTCTAAAGATGCTTGTTTCTGTTACTAGAGTGCTTTGAGTCTTACTTACCTTGTGAAAACTTTGAGGGGTTTTCATATGTTTTCACTTTATTAGTGAAGTGAATGGAGGAGATGAGGCAATCTCCAGCTGACACAAGACACAGTATTCAGTCAAGATTCTGGAAATCTGCTTTGCAGAGAAGGAGGAGGAGAGGCATTAAAGTGTAGCAGAAGCCTTAATCCTGCTGATTCACCTAAAGTTTTATGGGTAGTTCATGCATGGCAGGACCAAAATTACTTAATCCAGCAATATGAAATTATTGGAGATAACTACATTCTTCTCTCTGGACTGATGCAATATTGGCAGGAAAAAAGATTTTGCAGATTCTGTTATTTAAATAAACTCTTTGGTTATAAAATCTGTTCAGCCAAAGCATTCAATATTTTGGTTTGTATTGGTTTTTTCAGTCAAAAACTTCTTTAGAGTCAGCTTCAAAAATGGATCTCAAAGCCAGACTCACTCACTCCAAGCCAATGACTCCTTCAACAAGCAACAGTGGCTTAATTGCATCCGCCAGGCCAAAGAGAAAGCTACATGTGCAGGCAGAGCTGACGTGCTGAACTCAGAAGCACATTTCCTTTTGTCACCACATGGAAACAGAGTACCCCAGGGAGAAACTACGGTGGAGCGAATGGACCAATCGGACTGTGAGTCAGACTGTAGTATGGACACCAGCGAGGTCAGTGTCGACTGTGAACGTATGGAACAGACGAACTCTTGTGAACATGGAAAGCAAATAGAAACCAATGTTTGACAAAAACAGTTTATGGAAGAAAATCTGTCTCTTACCTGTACAGTATTTGCATTCCATACATGGAACCATTTGGAGAAGCACTTTTAGAATATTTTCTGTGACAGTGTCAATGCAGTCCTTGTATTTGTACCTATGAGTGTTGTACTGTGACTGCCAATCTGTATAAGCTGGAATCTCTTGCAACTCATGTCCTGTAATGATATTCCATAAATGTCTAAGGTCGATGAAAGAGGTACTTGACCAGTTATTCTCAGTGTCCTGCTGTAAACAGAATCTGTTAACTACTGTTTGTATATGCATTACATAAAGGATCTTTTCATAATTTAAGTACTTTATTTGCCCTTTAACGGGGCAGCTGAAGATGTGGACTTCAGGAGTTTCAGGGTGGGTGGTATCAAGATAAGCTTTCATAAAACCATAGAAGGAAAAATTAGTTTCTTGTACAAAAAGGAAGACATCTTGCAATAACCTATCTGAACTCCTATGGTATTAAAATCAACAAGAACTATAAACAGCAGGCCATGTAACCATGTGAGTCTTTAGATTAATTTTTCAAAATGAAGCACTGCGCTAAGATCCAGCAACTAAACTTACTGAATTCTGGTCAGTTCAAGTGGTCAGCATAGTGCTGTTTTATTTCTCAAAGGATGTAATGCTAAAAATAATCAACTAAAAAAACCAAACAACCAAACCTCTACAGCCAGCACTGAATTAAGTGAAATGCTGAGAGTACTGGGTATTTGTAAATAAGCTGGTAGTTTGCTTTCAGTGCCATATATAAAATAGATATATATATTATCCCGAACAGGACAAGAATGGAAAAAAGCTTTTGCTTGTGAATAGGCCCTCTTCAGCATTTTGCACTCCACTTACCTCCACTGTTGGTTTTAAACACCACTAAACTCATGTTAAAACATTATAATTTTCTGTAAATGTCTGTTTACAATTACATGTAGTTGATTTTTAAAATTAGGTGACGGTTTTGTGTAAATGGTGCTCTACAAAATGCCCTATGGGATTATGTAGAGAAAGTTTAAACAGAAAGGGAATTGCTTTTCCTTTAGGATGTATTACAGTCTTTGTATTTTTCTCCAGTTTTGTTTTAAAAGTTTTTGTTGCATTTAATCTCATTCAGTAATTGGAGATGTTACTGTGTTTTCTGGTGGCTGATTTAATCTACTCATTCTGATGAGAAGCAGATGAGTCACTTAAACGCAGTCTAAATCACTTAGTTCAACATCCTGTTACTATTCAGTAACCCCGTGGGTAATGCTTTATTTCTTAACATAAGAAATAATGCCAGTGCTCTATGGCAAGCTATGAAAATTGTGTATTAATAAACTCAAGCGATCCTTCGTATTACACAAGATAACCTGTGCAAAGTACTCGTACCAAAAGAAGTAGAAAAACTGCTAAGTTATTGCCAAAACCATTTTTTGTGTTCTACAAGTTTACAGAAAATTTACTATGTCAAGTATCTGATATATATGCTGGTGCGCATGACAGAAATCAGTGTGACAAGATGATAAACAATATAAATCAAGGTATTTTTATTTTTTAAAAGAAGTCATTTTTACCTGATAGAACATATTTCTGTATTTATAGTTTTTAAAAAAGTCAAATTTCTTTTCTGTTTCAAGCTTTGTAATTTATTTCAACTGCTTCATTTTTAGAGCCAAATTGAGTATGCCAGTGAAGATGAGAGAAAGGAAGGGTTTGCAAAAGAAAAGGCAGAGGAAAGCATAGTAGGTGATGAACCACGTTCAGAAAACCTGTTCAGCAAAATGTTCAAAACGAGGAAAAAGCCTGTAAAGTGCTTAGATCGAGGAGAAAGAATGAATGCTTGTATTGACTGGTTTTGGGTTTTTTTTTTCCTAATAATAGCCTTAAACTTTTCTGGAAGCATTTAAAATAAATTACATTAAACTGTTTTGCTTTTTAGTTGGTTTGGTGATTTGTGCAAGAAGGCTACAGAAATTTCAGTGGTACACCACGTGACTCAGTGGTATATACATGACCAAGGCACATATTGTGGTTCTGGTGGAATTGTTGCATATTGGGATCTAACACAATAGAGTAACCAAGAAACAAGTCACTGCACACAATTCCTCACAATTCCCAGAGTTTTGTATTATAGAATCAATTTAGTAAGAAAGTGGAACAAAAAATTAACATCCTGCCATCAGTTTCTTTCTTGTAGGTCACTTCTCTACTAAATATTTATTATTCCAAATATTGAGATAATTTTTTTTGAGGCATGTAAAAGGCCACCACCCAGCCAGTGATTCTCAGAAGATGGATTTATTTATTAATTTATTTACTATCATTTAGCAACCTACTGAGCATCACGTTCAGCAAGCAGCAGTGCAAGTGTTCTGGTTTTGCTTTGCAGTTGACGTGCACTTAGCTACTGTTTTGATCTGAGAAAGCTTAATGATGTTGGACTGGGGGGGGGTGTTTGGTTGTTATTTTAAAAATTATCTTAAGGAATAAGCCTTCCATTTTAAGAACACTGGTATCATTCTGGATTTGGTTAGCTTGTTCTGGTTTTAGCACTTCTAAAACGCCATTGTTCTGAAAGAATGACTTTTGGTTGTGGCTGAGGAATGGTGAGGTGGGCATGGATGAGAAAATGTACCAGAAAGGATGGGTAGAATATAAAATGGTTAATACAAAATAAAAGGTAATGTAAGTAAGTATGTCAGTGATCACTGTGGTTAAGTGATCCTGCTGTCAGCAGAGTAAAGAGTCTGCAGCAGTGAACTGGCATGCATACTGCATCCATGCTGCATGCATAGACCTCTGCATGGAAATCATGTAGAAAATTGCTTATGATTTCTCAGGTCACCTACCGTTGTACATACAGTGCCTCTGCTAATGAGACAGTTCAAAGCTGTGTAATTTTTATATTGGATCTCTCAAGGAATAAATGTAAAAGGATAGATTGCCTTGACTGAGAAAGAAAGGTAAGCAAAGGGAATACCCATGGAAGCCTGAACTGTATGGGTCCTCTGAGACTACCAAAAAACAATTTAACTGTCTGCGGTTTTTGGTTCCCTAGATATGGTCTGCAGCACTGAAAAGGAGAAGTCAAGGATGAAGACCTATCTCCTGGGACACAGAGGTCTGCTGTGAGGCACCAGGAGCACTTAGTTTAAGTCTGTGAAACTCAGTACCAGGGAATCAATTGTCACAATCTGCCTAGATGACAGGAACAAAGTTGAACTCCAAGGTGTAGAGAAAGTGTTTCTCAGTGGTCACTCCTTTTCAGCATGACATCCCTGAACTAGGGATAGTGCCTTAGGAATGCCTCTTACATAGTGGGAACCACGTTGCTTGAGGTTCCACAGGTATTTCTTAATTTGAAGGACACTTTACATACCAGCTTAATGGATTGGCTCTTTCTGAAAATGTTGTTTTATGGTGATGCTGGCTGATACTTAACACCCAATCAGGATGTAACACAGTCAGAAATCCAGTTCCATGTACATGGAAGATTTGTTTCCTCTGAACAGGTTCCAGATCTGGAATGGACAGTTCTTCCATAGGTCCTACTTATTCACAAATACTGACTTTAAAATAATGTAATCTGTTCTACAGGTTGATGCTGCCATCTACTGGAAATAACTGCTTAATTTTGGAACTGATTTGATTACATTAAAATATTTTAAGATCTTAAATGTATTCATTATAATCTTTTTTTAATACAAGTAGAAAGTTTCAGACTTTTATCTGAGGATCACAGATTCGTTAGAAAAAAGTACTACGTGAATTTCTGCTACTCATGCATGGCTTTACAGAGCCAAGTTGAGACTACATCTCCTGTTTGTCTCACTTTTTACTATTACAGGCATTTTTACTACCAGCACAGGCTTTTTACTATCACAGGTTTTTGCCATGGCTGGTAAATGGTACTAAAGCTCTTTCCAAGTGCGTAAATTAAGTTTTGTCTCTGAATTTTCTGGAGGTACCTCTCTCTGTACGGTCTATGAAGAAAGCTTCATGATACAGTTCTTCTATCGTTGATCTCCTGGCACCAGAAGTTTAGTCAGCACTAAACATTTGAAGAAATGAGGTGTGTTTTCTGGAAAGTAAAATAGAAATTTCTAGTTAGTTAACTGTAACAATATGCTTAGACTAAATAAATTCTGCTTTTCTAAATCTGCTTTCATGAAAGAATACTGAGGTAACATCTGGAGCAAACACCCAAGTTTTCTCCTTCAGCATGGAGCCTTATGCACCCCACTCTTACATATGTCTTTTATTTTGTGGTTATTAATCTGATGTCAATCTCTATTACTATTGTATTATATATCATCTGATTTCAGAATCAAAGGGATCTGCAGCTGCCTTGTACCTGGGAGGGAAACCACTTAGTGCAAGCCCAGGGAGTCGTGGTTGAATGCTTGGCAAATAGCAGAAACCAGAGACTAGAAAAACCGTAAGGTGACAGATTTTATAACCTTACAATTTTGGTGGTGGTCTTTCCCAGGCTTATGTTAATTAATGCCTACTGTAATCTTGTATAACTGCAAACAAGTATCTCTTTAAAGCAAGTGGTGAAGAAAACCTTTTTGCATGTTGTCTGGTAAATAAGCAAGACTTCGTACCTTCTTTGGATTTGTTATGATACACACTTTTATGGGGTTTTCTTTGTGTTATTGAGCACATCTAAATACACTGTAAACATATGCTTTAGGGTATTTTTTGGTGCTTATTGTTAAAGTCATAGTAAGCATACTTGTCAGAGCTACAGGGTCATTTTAACAGACAGCAGTTTCCCACTGTTACCTATTTTTGTAGTTTTTTCTTTAGTGCTTGTAGAACTTACTGGAATGGCTCTGTAGCTGATGCATACAACGTAGATCTGTTCTATAATTACTGGAATATGGTGAAGATACGCAGTTTAGACTCAGTGTTTCTTCATATTCATTGTCTGTAGATAGGTCTTCATCTAATGTAAACAGCAGTCAATAGTTACGAGAATTCAAACAAGCAAGAAAATAAATGTTCTTTCTGTGTGTATATACATACGTACAGAGTAAAAATATGTTTTCTTAAGGAAAAAATTAAGTCATATACACTTACTACCTCTATATGCAACAACTTAATGGCTACTGGAAAATCTCATTTTCTTTCGAAAAAATCTTTCACCTTGCCCAAAGCATTTTTCAGTGACTCTCACAGAATGAGAATAGATGATTCGGTTGCAAGCACCTACATTAAATATATGAACCCCTTCTGAAATTTCTTTTACCTAACTTTAAAGCACAAGCTAATGAAATCCTAGAGTGTCCCCAAAGATTTTTTCCTGTACTCAACTTCCACTGCTAGACAGTTTTCCTAACATTTAACCTAAATCTCCTTTGATACAACTTAAACCTCACTCCAGTCATCAAGGACATGGAAAATATTTCCTCCTCTGTAATGGCATTTTCCATATTTGATAACTGCTGTTATTTATCTTCTTCCTTCTAGACAAAACACCACCATTCTTCCCATCTTTCAACTAATGGTTTAGATGGAAGTAGCCCAAGAGAATCATTACATGTTTTCAGAAGTTACAGCAAAGAAGCATATGTGTAAAATGAGAGTGAGTCTACCAACCTCACTCACTAGGGTGTTATTGCTCATTTCTGTATGCAGGCAAGCCAGATAGAATCAAATCCAAACAACCCATTCAGCAGTTATACATTGAAGACATACACAGCCTGGATGTGATTTTAGCAGCTTTACCAAATGAAACTTAATAAAACAGGTTGGTATCTTTGGAGATGCATAGTGGATCAACACAGACTAAGTAACACTAAACTGGTATTCTGGTATTTCCTTTTTTTTTTTTTCCTTGTAGGTGGAAATTCCATTTGAATGAGGTAAAGTACACCAAAATTACTGTGATAGTATGTTGGCTCATTTGTAATATTCTCTTCAACACTACTGAATCCTCACAGAGGTAGGACAGCAAGTTCTCAGGGAGACAATCTTAAATGTACCCATAGGTTGAACACAGCATTTGTGGGTGTTATTACCTCTGGATAATGTTTCTGCAATTAGATAAATGTTTGATGTTATGTTTCTGTAATTTATGTAAATTGTAGTTACAGATACTAATTACCCTGTTTAAACTTGGCAGCTCCCCAAAGACTTTTAAGAAGAAACTAATAATTACTAGCTTATCTTCTTTTAACGCCCTGGAGGCTACCATTAGCACCAGAACATTTATTGGTTGGTAAGTTAGTTATGTCTTCTGACTGGCAGGTAATCTAAAAAGTGATCAATGAAAGGGCTAGGTGAAAATATTTGTTCCTTGCATAGGTAAAACTTTGCATTTAAGCTTGGTAACTGCTTTCGAGATGACAGTATAAATGGCTGCAGTTATCAGGGTTTAAGATAATTGGTGAAAGTAGTGAAATATGCATTTGTTCAACAGCACGAGTATACTTTTAACAAGGAAAACAAAACTTTCAATGTTTTGTGAGTCACTTGTAGAACTACACGTGGTATTCTCATTTCCTAGGCGCTGCAAAAATGGGTTGTTTTCAGCAGGCACTTTTCAATTTGGTTCATTCCTCAGAGTTGCCAGTGAACGGTCTTTGCTTTGGCTCTCCCATATTCACACCCTTCTTTTACCAGAAGTTACAAGCTTTGCAGCAGGGGTGGCAGAAGTTAAGTGTTAAACTTGTGTTTTGATACTGGCCTTCAATACAGATGTAGGATGGACAAAGGAAGAAACACCAAAGTACTACAGAGGAATCCAACAAAGTTGGATACTCAACAACTGTGCAGGTGAGATGAAATCTCATTATTTATTGTTTTGAAATGCCAGTTACTGGCATAATATTTGAAGCCTTATTTTTCCTTTAAAGCTGATTTACACAAGGACCACGAGGATTAAATGCACTCACACTATTCTTCTAATTACAGAATATAAACCAGACAACACTGATCTTGTGAGAGAGAAGTTAGCACTTGTATCACAGTGTGTTTTGCTGTGTCATGCTTGGGTCCATAAATACAATCTTATGTATTCTTTGTAAGTTAACAAAACTTGTAACAGCTTTACCTTATTACTCAGGTCTTGCACTGGAAAAAACCCATGTTGCACGGAACCATCCCACTTTCCTTAGCATATCTGCTGGAAAAACAATTCCTGATGTAGCTTCAATAGCACCAAATCTATGCACCAAATAGCACCAAATTTATGGCATTTGGTTTCACTCCATCTGAAAAACAGTACTGTTTGGTATATGAGCAATGAATTGTGTGGCCTTCAGTTGATCTGTAATTCTTTATCTTACTGCTGAGACATTGAAGTTGTTCAGTTTGTTACTTGCACATTCTGTTTTTCCATGTTGAAGCTTGCTTGCAGTTTGTGGATTCACAAGGCATGGAATACAAGTAGCTATTGTCACTGAGGTACCCTTGCTGTAGAACCTGTCTTTTGTCACCATCCTACATGCACTTGATTAAACGTTTAAAAGAGGATTAAATTCAACGAAGTTACACAACTAAAAAGTCGTTGCAGTAACACACATTTCCTTTGCTTTTTCTGTCCTCAAAAGAAGTGTAACAAATCTTGTTAGTATTTTAACAGTTTGACTAAGAGCTGTCATACTTTTGTATGTTTTCATTAGAATTAGTCCTTATGGTGAAGATATGTTAGTCCAAAGGCATTACTCTAAAGACAGAGTTTGTCAGTATTTGTATGCCCCCGATGCAGTGGAAGCTGTTGGGTGGGGAAGGTTATTTGGTGCTGTTCTAATTAATCATGACACTAACCCAGCTTCTGTTGCAGTATATGACAATTTCTGCCCGTCCCTCATGGTTAATAATGTCTGTTTATTCTTCAAAGGGGATTTTTTTTTCATTTTGTCCAATGTACTCAAAACCCCTTCACGCTGTGGAGAGCGCAGCAGGCACTGGCGCTGGCAGCACCTCGCGGTTCTCGTCCCGGGGGCCTGTGGCGATAACCCCGTGCGCGGCTGGGCTGTGGTCCGGGCAGAGGGCAGAAGGTGCCCGGGCACTGTGCTGCAGCAGCGGGCCAGCGGCGGCTGGGCCGCCTGCGAAGTGCAGGCTGAAGCATGTGGCGTTATCCCAGCGACATCTCCTGTCCCCTCTCCTCAGGGCACTGCGTGCGCACCGCTCCCTCCGCAACCACCGACGGACACCGGGACCTGTCACGCCAAGACCTCGCTTCGGGGCTGTCTAAAGCAGAAGGAGGGCGCAGCCGCTGGTAGGAGGGAAGCGGGAACGAGCAGGCGGCCCCTGTTCCGGCCCATGCCAGCAGCCCGGCGGCGGGCGGCCGCGGGCCGGAAGAAGCTTCTGGAGCCGTGCCGGGGCTCGCCCGCCGGCCGAGCGCTGTCCGGGCAGGCTGAACGCGGCTCCGCGCCCGGGGCCCGCCCGCAGGACCCATCGCGACACCGTCTGTGGCGGCTCCCACCGTCCCGCCACCGGATTGGCTAAGCTGGACTGGCTCCGGCCCCGCCCCCGGCCCGCGTGCGCTGCCGCCATGTTATCGCTCGGGGAGGGGGTGTCGGGGTTGCCATAAAGCGAGCGGACGAAGGGGGAGCAGTAGCGGCTACGGGCGGTGCATGGGCGCGGGGAAGGAAGGAAGAGCTCTTTTGGGTAGGAAGAGGAGACGCGGGCTGTCGTTTTCGCTTCTCGGAGATAGGAGCGAATGGCGGATGCCGTGATGCTTAATGGTGACGAGATGGAGCCGCAGCACCGTCAGGGGACGGAGAAGACCAGCGCGGGCCTCGTCGGGGTGGAGAGTCCTAGAGCTGCCGAGCACGGCACACAAAATGGCGGACGCTGTGAGAGCAGTAGCAGTGGGGAGGCGCTGCTGGTGGCTGCTGCTGCTGCGGAGGACAAGGTCCCCCCAAACCTCAGCATCACTGCTAGGAGCAGCCAGCGCAGGAGCAGCATCTCAACGGCAAATGAACAACAGCAGCAGCCGCTCAGCAGTGAGCTGGGGGGGCGTCCCCCCCTCCCTAAGCTCCCAGAAGATCTGCATGTTAGGAGGAACTTTCAGATTCCCAGGAAGAGCAGAGAAAAGAAAGGTTGTTCCCTTTCCTTCCTTTCTCTCCCTCACTCCCCTCTTCATCTTACTCATTAGACAGGCTCTTTATGCACCTCACACAACTGCATGCAAAATCCTGCGGGTGTGGAGGAGGCTGTGGCATGGTTTGGACTAGAGAGGCTGCTGGGGATGAGATTTTTCAGTGTCAGAGGGGCTTTTACATTCTTTCCATACCCCTCCTTCTTTTCCCTATTTATTTTGCCACAAGGAGGAGAAAAAAAAAAACAAAAACTCGTCTTGAATTTCAGACTGTTGCTTTAAAAGGATGGAGAAGCTTGACGTGATCTGGGTGGGCTGGAGTGCTGATCCTGGCTGTGCTTCTGGAAAGGCAGTCGCATGCGGCGAAGATGGTTCTCTGGGACATGGACACACAGAAAAGATTCGGTTTTCTCTTCCCCCTGACCTCCTGTCAGCAGGAGAGGGGTGTAATCCTCTTTAGGGTAGACTGGCAAATACTGAGCATAATTGTTCTTCATCGATGATACGCAGAAGACTTCTTATATAGTGTATGTGCCTTCCTTGGCAGGAAGGAAGTGAGCATCACATGTTCACGTGCCTAGTCTTGGAAGCATTCCTATTCTAAGTGTCCAGGGTTTGTTTTGGGGCTTGTTTGGGTTTTTTTCCGAAGTAACTCTTATTCTGAAGCCTGTGTTGATTCTAGCTTTTCATCAGACTCCCTTGGCTTATGCTTATCCTCTATTAAGTGACACGAAGACATGTCTTCTTTTCTCCCTGAAAGTTAACTTCAGTTCTTGACCCTTTTCAACATGGGGTTAGTAATTTAGTATGTATCAAAAAATCAAACTTGTTCTCACAGGGTTCTAGTTCTTCAGAGAAGAGTCTTAACATCTAATTTCTTGAAATGTTTTCTTCTATAAGGAAGAGATGAAGGTAGGTTTATTTCATTATCCAGTCTTTCCCCTCTGTTTTTGGCAGTAATATTCTCATTTTCCTTTTCTTCCATTTCTTTCCCTTTGCCACCCTGTGAAGGGGAACAAGTTTGGCACAGATTCATTGTAAAAAGGACCGGGTTGATTTGAGGGAAAAAAAAAAAAGTCTTATTCGTCTGACAGAAAAATATCTGTATAAAACATGGTGCCTCTTGTACTTCTCTATGTCAGACCCAAGGGTGGTTGAATTTGAATACCTTTGAATATATCTCAGATAAGCTTAGTACTTAACCACAGACTTCTGTGCTTCTCTAGCATTTGGTTCCAGTGTGGATGGAAACCTGCAAAATACTTTTCTGGGTGATCTAGTGCAGAACCATCTCCTACAGTGTATAACAACTGTTTTAGACTATAGTTGAAACAGTTTTCTGTGCCATCTGGAAGGGGAAGACATTCTTTCGCCGCTTCTAAAATTCACTCGCTAAAGTCAAGGTCACTTGACCTAATTCTGAAGGGCTTACTTTTTAGTGTACTTGTCTTTTATTCTTGCCCTTTCAGCTTACAGAAAGCTTCTTGGGTATTTTAATCATACTGGTGACTTAGGGTTTCCAGAATTCTCAAAATAGACCTTTTTCCATTCAGTCCATGGTGCTTTTGATCGTGGAGTTGCGTATTATTGTTGGTATTACACTTTGTGATACCACGATGCAGAGTGCTGTAGGAGAGCATGTCTCACAGGCAAGACTAGCAAAGTGGGCTCTCACCATGATCTGTGAGGCCAGCCAATTTCTCTGTTGGCATTAGGGAAATGATGCAATTAAATCTGTCTGGAACTAAACTATAAGATCAGTGGTACATAGGTCATCTTAACATTGCAGTGGCATACACTTAGAACATGCTTAGCACAAATGTTTGAGTACATCTTGTTAATCAGAATACCACCTCCCAAAAGAGCTCTCTTGGCTACATTCTGAATTCCAGCATAAAACAGTACATGTACAAGCTTCCTCCATACTTCCTTGTTTTGGAGTTGTCCTTGTTCTGCTTTTTAAACTTCCATTTTGTTCCTGGTCATACAATCCTGAGTTACACCTGCTGTTTTGACTGTGAAGACTGGTCTGTCAGGCGTAGGTTATAGAATCTGTACAGGATGATTTTATTTGGGTGGGTTTTGTTGTGTTCTTTTTGTTTGTTTTTTTTTTTTTTTTTTTTAATCACCAAAATGTGTTTTGGAAACAAATCACAAACCATGGAGTCCTAGAAACCAGGAGTAAGTTGCTTTCTAGCCTTTCTGGAATTGACATGTCCACCTCAATTTGGAGACTGATGAGGGACTGAAAGTAGCAGAACCTTGCTGATGTGAAGAAATGCATCTGGAAGAAACATACTTCTTAAAACTAACTGTGATTGGTTGTCACGGAGAATCTTTCTTAAGGTGTATGTGAACTGGTTTTCCACCTTGGAACTGTCTTGCAAGTTTGTTTTCCCAGGAGATAGAGTTTAGTACTGGCGTTACTCTCCTTTGAGTAGCTTATCTCTTCTTTTTACCTTAGTACTTTGCCTGTTGTTAATGGCCTCTTCTTGATTCAGTTGTCACATCTTCGGTTTCCAAGTCTGCCCAAAACTTCAATGATCCTTGTTTAATAGGATGAAGAAGATGAATTTTCAAGATAAACTACCGGAAGAGCATTTTCTAGCTTGCTGAGCTGTATGAGTGGGCCTTGTGCCAAAAGACAGTTCCAGAACACGTGCTCAAGTAGCAAACAATGATTCAGTTGGTTGCTTGTTAATTAATATTGGACATTTATTTCCATAATCTACCAAGTTAACTGACTTCTGAGGCTGAGTCAGGGAAAAAGGTCTTGCTGTTATCCATGGAAGTCTTAGAAATACTTGCTTGGAGGTCTAGGTTGTCCCTTCTTCTCTTAATAATATTTGATGTTTCATTTTCCGTATCTTTGGTAGAGAGGTGTTTCTGCTGCTTGATATTTCTACATGGGGATTTCATTAAGGACTTGATAGCTGCTTAGACCTCTTTAAAGCAAAAGACATCTTGGGATGAGAAAAACGTAAAAATCACCATGTTATGATATGTTAATACATTTTTGATGCCAGTCTTAAAAAATGAAGACTTAAAATGGTGCTTCTCAATGAAGTTTTTGTAGCAGGAACACTTGTTTGTCAAGAGTGCTAGCATTCTGTCAGAATAGGTAGTTTTCTTAAGTTCACTTAAAAGTTAGTTCAGGTTTCTTAAGGAGAATGTCTCTGTTGCCTTCTTCACAGTTTAACTTAGAAGATCCACCCAAAACCCCAAACCAACCAAACGTTCTAGCTCCAAGCTGTTTTCTCATGTGGAAGCATCAGACAGCTGTGAAAGAGAAATCTAAAGCCAGTAGGGAATGAACATGCATCTGAACATCATTCAGTCTAATGTCTGCCCCTTGACTACGTGCTATATTGCCTAAAATAAGTTTTCACGTAATAGTACTAATATGTTACAATACACTGAGTAGAAACTGAACAAAACCAATATTCTTTTGCTTATTTTTACATAGAACAAGCCAGCAAAACCCGTAATAATTGACTTGTATGTGGTATAAGGGTGCTGCAAGTTAGTCCCTACATAAATCACTTTAATTCACACAGGTCAATAAAGGTGCAGCATACCAACATTAGGTTTGTATAGTGAGCCTGAAAAATATGTGTGTGCATACTACTGTCTTTGATGTAGGACTGGAGACAAGCTTTATCTCATCGTTTGCTTGTGGACGTAAGGCTTGGTGACTGCTATGGAAGGTCTAGTTTAGTGCTTACTACTAGGTGAGGTACAAGCTCTTCTATACTGACTGTAACGTCCTGGAAAATAGCTGCTCCTCAATACCAGTGCTTTTCAATGACTAAAAGTATTGCTTTGCTGCTTAACTCACTGGCTGATGTTTCAGGTTTTTAGTAGGAACCTGAAGGCCGCAGTGCCTCAAGTTCTGGAACAACTGGGAAGTGGATTTGATGAGTGTGTGTGAGGAATCATGCATCTTGAAGGAAAAAGAAGTCTGTGCCATGCACTCTGACAGATTTGTTGACTGCCATATGTGATATTTGATCTGAAATTCAAAGCTAAGTAACTCATGTTCTAGTTTAATGGTTACAGTGCTGGCCTTTAGTCACTCGAGTAGTTATTTTGTGCTCCCTCCAGTATTTGGCAACTCAGAAAAACAGTGCAGTAGACACAAAATTAGCAGGCTGCCCCAGAGAAGAAATTCCAAGTCGGTGCTGTTTAGTTTTCAAACAGAGTATAGATTGTCTGCTGGTACTGTGTATGAAAAGGTGGCAGGCAAAGAATTGGTTTTGGTGAAAAAATTTGGTGTTTATAATGACCTTCAGAACATTAGTAGTGTGTTTCTTTCTGTGAGGATTACGCTTTCAACAAACCTTGTTCATGATTCTTTTTTCCCAGACAATGGATGACATCAGATCATGAACTCAATCACTCTTTAATTTATGCATGAAGTAAACTAAGGCAAGATTACAGGTGTAGTTGCTGTTCCTGTTCACTTTGTGTTGCTTGGGCAGTGCATATTCAAAGGAACAGAAATTCCATTACCATGGTGTTCTTGGATTATTAAGCATTTTCTTATCAAAAGGTGGACATAGAATCTTGTTCTTGCACTGATGTGATCATTTAGGAGGAATCAGCCTTGTTTTAATGCTTTGTTATGTTCTCAGATTGAAAAATTGGAATCTCAAAAGGGACTTTTATGCCCGTGTACTTCATAATATTTCAGTTCTGATCTGTGTTCACCACAGCATAGCAACAGACCTTCTGCTGCCTTCAGTAGTCTCTGATGAACTTGGAGGATATAAATTTGGTGAAAAACAAGAAAATATACTGTCGGATAATAAGTAACAATAGCAGTAAAACATATTTTTTAGTTCTCTGCTAAGAAACTAGGAAAAAAAAGGCAACAGTCTTTAAAAAAATCTCTGATTTGCTGTGTTCAGTAATTTAGGGGATTAAGTAGAGCTCTTCCATAAATCTGTTGAGAGATAACTGTATACCAGCTTCTCTGTAGCTTGCTGTTCTTGGGCAAGACTGTCTTGGCTCTCTTGCCAGAGCTTTCTGCAAAACAGGAAATGTTTAAACACAAATGTAATTGACAATATTTGAATGAATGGCAGGGTCCTAATCAGTGTAATAATGTGCGTTTTCCTAGATTTGTGTCTGGAAGTAGGAAACACATTGTGTAGAGTTTGATCACTCTTTCTAGCTAGTCCTGTAGCCTTTGTCCTCGCCTGGGTTGAAGAAGAAGGAAATAGGGTGTGTTTGGCTGAGCATGTGTTTCTAGGGGGAAGGGGTGAGGTACAGGAATCACCAATATGAAAATGGGAAATTTGGGCATGCAGCTGGCGTTGGTAACCTGCTGTCTTCACTGGTCCTTTCAGAGACAAGAGGAACAGGCAATATGTGAAACTCTTGCACCACAACAGTGGGTTTGGTAACTCCTTGTCAGAAGGAATAAAGAGGTGTGTGAGAATGGGAGACGCTTTTTCAGTGTGTGTAGATCTGTAGTAGGTTTGTTTTATATTTTACTGGTAAGTGTTTCCCTCTTCAGTACAAATGCATTCAATCTTAGTAATACAAAGTTGAGAATTTCATTTGCTTCCAGTTAATGTTTCCTCCCATATTGCTGTCAGCCTTTCAAGAATGAAGGCGTTGTTACTGAAAAGGATGTTATATAAGAATGGTTTCTTAATCACTTCCATAACTTGTACTCTTCAGAAAGTGACTTATTCATTGTTGCTGGTGTTGGGAATCATTGCTTTACTTTGGTTTGCACATGGGGTATTACATCATAAACTCTGTGTGTAAATGCAGCTTTTACTAGATAAACCAGGTCAGTTTTCATTCAGAACACTTGGTTTAGATTGAGGATAATACAGTAAATATTTCTTGCAAATAAGGAAAAGATTACTGCCTGAATCTACCACCATCTAATTAAATGAACTTGGAGATGCAATTAAATTTAATTTGCTTTTTGAGTAATGGTAGATTGTCTTTTTTGTGAGACTGGGACTACTGTAGTTTACTCCTAACTGTTGTAACTTCTAGTGTTTTCAGGTGATGGTGGTTTGGGGGTTTGTTCTGGTAGAGAGAAAAGGGCAAAAGCAGTCTCAAATACCTGCTAGGAATGCTGACTGTCTGAAGTTTGCAAATACCACAACAATACTGTGCTTCTTGTGAGTATTTTGGAAGTTACTCTGAGAAGAACACTTGTCATACTGAACTAGTTCAGTTTCCCTGGAAGTATTTTCTTCTTAGCCACTACTCTCAAAACTTGCACTCAGATTCTCTGCTGGCCTACTCTCATGTTGCTCTTCTGATCAGTTTGTCATCTTCAGTACCCAAATACAACTGAAGAAGCTTGGGGAGATGAGCACTTTGCTGTGCAAATTTTCATGCAGAGGTTTGCCTGGGAGGTGTATCTGTACAACAGTAAATGAAACGCTGTCCTTCTAAAGCAGTTGTTGTTAAAGGATAAGATGATAAAGCATGAACTCAGGCAGTGTATTTTTAGTACCAGGAGCTTATTGGACTTCTTCAGACAGTGTTGAATTTATTCATATTTAGTCTTATTACGATAACCGACCAAACAAAAAGCCCTGTAAGGGCTCTAAAGAAAGGCAGAGCTATGAATCTGTTGTTAAGGTTTCTTTATAGACCAATTTGTAGTTCTTAATTAAAAGAGCTAATTAGTTTAATTAAAGCTATAGAAGTTTAATTACAGTGTTTTGCAATACATATCAGATGTTTTCAAAGGGTAAATTCAGACTTGAGGTGCTTCCTTTCTAAGCTGCTGAGAACCAGCTGTCCAAGAGTAATAATAGTAACAACTCCTAAGGAAATGTGGTTTGTTTTCTTTTATTTTTTTGAAGCTGCTATAATTCCAGGCAACTTCAAGTTAAACTTTCTACCCTGAATTCCATCTTCCTCAACTACTTCAGGTATTTTGTATTATAAAGTGAAGCATTAACCATTTGTCTTCTCTTTTATAGCACTCTTCCAGCCAGTAGCTGTAGGATCGCGAGAATTTGAGGATGTTGTGAAGATTCTGCATTCATCTTACTTGGAACCAAGTTCAGTGTCCAATTTTAGTTACAAGAGAGCCAGCTTAGTTCACAGTGAACTGTTGGAAAAGGAAGTGAGTATATTTATGGCTTCTCTTTATGCATAAGGTACAAGTTAAATGAAATTTAATGCCCTTTCTGAGTCCAGAGGCGAAGACCTAGAGGTTATTTTGTACTCGTGTGCTTTGTAATTGCAAACTGACCTCCTCAAAAGTGTCAACAGCTATTTTTCAGGCAAGTTTGTTACTGCATAGATACAATATTTTACCTGCCAGATACTCAAAAAATACTAAAAAAAAAAAAATAATTGTATTTGGCATTGCTCATCTCTGTGCATTTTAAGTTTTCAAACATTTTCTTAATTTTTATGTATTTTTAATAACCTCCAAAGATGATACAGTGCCTTGTCTGAAAGGCCTGATGATCCCTGTCAAACTTAAGATGAAAGTTGTTTTCTGACACTAAGTTCACGGTCTCTGTAATTCTGTTGTTTTCCAAGAAGTACCACCTGAAAGAGATGATCACTTGAACTAGAAAGTTGAGCAGCTTGGTTGAAACACTTCTGCTGTACCTTATATGGTGTCTCTTAAATCCATGCTGAGAAATAAGTTTTCAGTCCCAGTGCCAACAAGCTTCTCGTATGTTGTAATAGAATATATAATTGGTTGCTGTAATTATTATCTTGAAACTGTACCCTAAGCTCTGATGTGTTTAATTCATTACTGTAACATAGTTACAGCTAAGGATGAAAGCCACCTGAGTAGCAGCGAGGTGCAACTGCAAAAGTACATGTGCAACCTGAAATATACTGATCTGTGTTCTAATGAGAGAAAAAGGCTTATTTCAAAGGTGATAGGGAAGGCATTGAGCTGGATGCTCAAACATTACTGCACAGGTTTGAGGAGTGTCTCTTCCTTAAACAGACAAATCTCTGGGCAGGTGAAGCCAGTGACGTTTTTTCCACGGGGCAATGGATTTGAAATAGAATTTTAGCATACTATAGTCTCAGTCAAGTTAGTGTTCTGATTATTTTTGTACACTTGGACCTGCATAGTTGGGGCTTTAGAACGTTGACACTTGAATGTGACATTAAGTAATTTTTCTTATGTGTTAGTAACTTTCTGTTTAATAGTACACAGAAAAGCGCAGAGAGCTGAAATTTGATGGTCGCCCAGAAAAAGAACTTTCTGAAACCTATGCCTTTCTGATGGTTGATCGACCTCAGGTAGGAAATACTTCTGTCTAAAATTCTTTCTCTTGTTTTTCAGTTAGGAGTTTGGTTTTGTTTTTTAAACTGAATGTTTTTATTGACACAATCACTAAATTATTTTTTACAAAATGAGATACAGTATTATGTCACCTTTTAAGTCCTTTATTCTCTGCTATTAGAGGTGCTCCATGTGCATGTTTCTGTGAAGTATCTCTGGTTTAGGCTCTGCTTCATAACTAAAAAGCGATTTCTGGCTGGCATGTTGGTTTCTAGTGGCTTTATGTTTATTTTTTAATTGAAAAGGAGTGTTGTGTGTTTTCATTGCAGTTGAGTTTTGGTGGTGTGGCTTTTTTTGGGTTTTCTGATTGTTTTGGGTTGGTTTATTTTTTTCTGCATCAAGAAGAGGTTACCTTAAGGAGAATGTAACGTAATACTAGAAAATGGACCTTACTGTCTCTGTCTCTTCTTTGATTATACATCTTTAATGGCAGCGATGGACAGGGAGTTTTTGTGGTTTTCCTGATATTATAGAGCCAGGACTTCCAAAGTATTCAATCGTTTGCCAGGTTTTCTTCCACTTTATGTATTAAAAGCAAGTAATGTTCATAAAGTGTGTTTAAGGTATAGGGATGCTGTTCTTAAGTTACAGGTGAATCTGTGTAATTGCTTTATATTGAGCATTTGACTTATGTAGTTTAATAGTTTGTATTGCAGTTCAGTCTGGGTTTTGCTTGTGAGGCTTTTTGGGGTTTGATTTTGATTTAAGTCAATCAAAATTGTGTAATTGTTGTTTCTCACCATTTGTTCTGTTCATATTCTGGGTTTTTGGATAGACTTGCTTAAACAAAAATGTCTGTTCTCTTCAGATCCAAAGCATATGTGAAAAGGGGCTGCAGGTGGGCCACTCCAAAATAACAATTCTCGGCAGCCCTTCCATGGGTAACTATCTTTTCATTATATGTGCTAGTTTTGTTCAGTGTGAGTTGGCAGATAATGTGATGCAGTCGTGTAAACTTTCAGTCCTTTTTCTATCACTGGTTGCAGGAACATCACAGCTTCATTGTTCTTAGCAAAGTAGGTTGACATCAGGACATTATTTCATAAGTCTGGTTTTGACTAGTTTATTTAATTCCTTTTCTGCAGGGAAGACCTAATTCTCATTTTGGCTTAACTTGCACTAGTATATCGTGTCTTCCCTGTGCAGTAGGGAGGCCAAGGAACTAATGCAGTCTTAAGTCTGTGTGCCTCTGTGTTTGTACATACATATGTGCATGTATATGCATTCAGAAGTGCCTAATGGCAGTTGCAGTTCAAGATTAGTATTGATGTACATAGAACTAAAGTTCTTAGATCCTCAGGCCCTTTGCATAGATGAATTGGAGACCTGGAAGAGTCACAGGGTGTTAAGAAGTTTGAAAGTGCAGGATGCAAAATTCCTTTCTTGCAAAACTTTTAAAATAGAAAATCAAGAAATGATTGTCATCCTTTTCAAGAGTAACATGATACAGAGGTGACAGTGTGAATGTTGAAAGCAGGATAGATGGAAGGTGAGGAAAACAAAGGTACATGAGCATATATTTTTTTGCTAGCTCAGTCAGTAAAGGTTCTGGAGCAGTTTAGCAAAGCAGTTAAATACAGACTTGGAATGAGAGGAACCTAAGCAAAATGGATCCTTTCCTGAGTAACTCAGTTCACTTGCAATTACTTGATCTGAGGTAGTCAGCTGGACCAAGAGATGCAGTATGCGTCTGAGGCCTTAAAAAATCTACGAAATCATGGTTGAAGTGTTGAAAAGCAAGAAACTATTTTACCTTTCCATTTGAGTGTCAGTTTACGATTTCAAAACTGTAATTTTGTCAACAGTGTAGGTGAAAGAGTGCTGAAGATGCCAGTGTGTTCTTGCCCTATTTCGCTATCTTATCTTTGGTGCTTATCTCCACTTTGTGAAGTGTGGCATTGTACAGAACATTAGCTCTTTAAAAAAGCCCCACCTGAAAACAGTATCTGTAGAGCCTTTGAGGCTTGGCCTCTTAGACACAACACTAACAGCAGTGTGGGTGTGCTCCTTTTAAACTGAGCTGGTGTCCATATTGTGCTGCAGTGTTTCATACTGGTGTTGGTGCAAGTAAACATTTACTCTGCTGTCTTGAAGCTGCATCCTTTCAACCTTTCTCTGATCTTGCTCCAGAAAAATTATTGTATCTTTATTGTTTGCTATTTCTTGAACTTGTAATGCTTTTTACACATCTAATAATGTTTTGATATTCACCATAATGTGTTGGGGTTTTTTTATATTTCAGGTGTATATATCTCCAGGTATGCTGATTTATTGCAGCCTAATCCTCTGGAAGCTGGAGCAACTGGAGATGTGATTGTTTTTAAAATAATAAAGGTAAATTTATTTTGCTTATTCTTGAAGGATTCTGTTGCTCACTGATAAAATAAAGGTGATGTAAACCTAACTTATTCAGCTTCCACTTACACAGTTAGCTGCTTGTAGAGAAACTAGAATCCTTCCAGGCTTAAAATCTGTTGACATGGAGCTTAAAAAAAATCGTAATTTTTTTATAGAAGGTGAAAATAATGTGTTTTCTATGAAAATAATGTACTTACATAAGTTGCTTTTTTAATGGCCTGTCTTCATTTCTGTGCTCTTACTTCCTTTAGTACTTGAACATTTGCCAGCTTTCAGGAAAAAGCTTATGCTTACAAATCTTCTGCTTTGTTACAGGGAAAAATGAAAAGCATATATGACCACATCGGTATGAAAGCAATGGAATCAACAGCAAAGAGTGCATTAGATCCAACACCAAAGCATGAGTGTCATGTTTCAAAGAATGCAAATAAAGTGACCTCTTTGTTGGCTTATCGAGCCTACGAACTCACACAGGTGAAAGAAAGCTGTGCCTGTGTTAACTTTTTATCTAAGACTTGATAAACAGAAGTTACACCATGATGGAGATAAAATCACTGAAGATATAACAAATACTGACCATGTCCTGTAATGGTGTAGTCTGGTGTATGTTTTGCAGTAGCCCAGAGATGTCAGTATTAGAAATTAAGAATATGTCAGGCTCTCCTGTTTCCCTTATATATATGTATATGTGTGTGTATATATACCCGGACCTGATGGAGAGCTCCTACAAATCAGGATGTAGGTTTAGTAAGAGATAGCTAGGGAGCATACATGGGGACTGGAATGTAGGCCGGGGAGGAGAGAACGAGGAGTTTTAAGTGTAAAAGTAAAACTGGCTAGGAAAGAACAGCATTTTTCTTTTTTTTATTTCCTTTCATCCCTTCTCCCCCATCCCCCTCCCTCCCCTTTTTTTTTTTTTTTCCTTTTTTTTTGTTTCCCATAGCAAATTCTTAGGTTTGAAGATGGGGAGGGGAGGACAAAATGGGATCAGTTCCAGGCATCTCTGTTCCTCTGGCTGTTCATTGCAGTCTGTTGCAGTTGGATTATTCTATCAAGTCCATAGATTTCAGGATACTTAATTTAAAAGTGTCCTGTTTAGTATTGCAGCTTCTTTTGACTTCTGTAAGTCAGAGCTGGGCACTGAATCAGTTGGCTGGCAGATGAATATGTGTTTTCATTTCTCACTACAACCTTGCCAGAACTAACATTTTTCTTTAACATCAGAGTTTTGTGACTGTGCTAAGGATAGACTCCAAAACTTGTAGAAATCCTTTCCTCAGTGATTTCTTTTGTTATTTGTCCCATACCTCATCAAGAATGTACTTTCAAATAATTGTTGCAAAATTATTATTTCATTCTTGATTAGCTCCTGAATTACTGTCCATCCTGTCTGTGTTTGGTAGAGGATGAAGGAGCAGGTGAAAATAGACCTTAATTGATTGTATAACAAAGTACAGATGAGAAGGACCTTTAGAAGCTTTTTTTTAAGTGTCACATCTTTGAAGAAATAGGCTGTTGGTAAAACAACCATAGATGTGATTTATTATATTAACTTGCAACTTGGTTTGTATACCAGTTAATGTATGGCAGAATGGGTTTCAAACAGACTTCCTTCTGTTTGTTTAAATAATGAATCATGAGGTATATTTTGTAAGCTCTTCTATGAATCAGAGTACACCTTTCAATGAAGAAAGGTTATGGATTTTAGTGTATTTCCAAAATACAGGTTATCAGGCTTGTAATAAACATTGTGTTCGCTTCTTTTTTAGTACTATTTTTACGAATATGGCTTTGATGAAATCAGGAGAAGACCAAGACATGTATGTCCTTATGCTGTCGTGTCATTTACTTACAAAGATGAAATGGTGCCATTACCAAAATTCTTGCCTCCATCAAGGTAAGCTAGAAAATTAGTTTTGGAAAGACTGGATGCAGCATGAAGAACTTATAGCTCTTGGCAGTAGCTTACAAGTAATTCAGGTGAAATGAATGAACATGTTACAGGGACTTCGAATAATAAATATTTCTAACACAAAGCAAGAGGTGGCAGAATTGGTTCTATGCAGCAGGTTGGCCCCTGCAGGAAGCAGTTCTGCTGCTCTCTTCACCTCACCCTCTGCCTAGGTGGAACCCATGTATAGTGGGTTGGGGTTTTGGTTTTTTTTGTTTTAGTTTGGGGTTTTTTTGGTTTTGTTTTTTCGGTTAACTGAGGAAATTCAGGCCTAAAAATGTTCACAGCATTATTTTGTTTGGTATTTGTCCTAGGTTCAGCAGTAGCAGTCAGTGTTTTCCTTCTTAGTAGCTGGTGTAGTGCTGTGTTTCCAACTTTAGCCTGAGAACAACACTGATAACACACCAGTGGTTTGAGTTGTGGCTGAGCATTGTTACTCCGATCAAGGACTTTCTCAGTCTCATGCTCTGCCAAAGAGGAGGGGAAGCTGGGTGGAAGCAGAGACAGGACACCTGACCCAAACTAACCAAAAGGGTATTTCGTACCACAGCACGTCAAGCACAGTATAGAAACTGGGGGGAGTTAACCAGAAGGGTTAGATTGCTGCTCGGGTCGGGCAGGGTATCGGTTGGTGGGTGGTGAAAAGTTGTGTTCTCTCCCCTTGATATTTCCTTTATCATTATTACTATTGGTTTATGTTATACCTTAGTTACTGGGCTGTTCTTATTTCAACCCATGGGAGTTATATTCTTTCGATTCTCCTCCCCATCCCTCCGGGAGCAGTGAGAGGAAGAAGGTGGGGAGTGAGCGAGCGGCTGCATGATTCTGGGTTGCTGGCTGGGCTTAAACCATGACAGTATTCCAAGGGCTTAAACCATGACAGTATTCCAAAAGTATTTTCTGTATACTTTGTCACTGAGCTCTTCTCTGGTGGTGTCTTCCTGCTGGTGGAGAGAATATTGAAGTGAGGAATTGGTTACAGATACAATATGAAAGCTATGCTGATAGGAAGGCATCAAGATGTGGGGACTGTACCATGTAGTGCTAAAAAAATAGTGATCAAAATGCCTAATAGCTTGAGATTAGAGAGCAAATTATCAGTGTTGCTTTGTCATGAGACTGATAAAGTATCCTTAATGTCAAATTCAGTAGCCAGAAGCTTTTGCTTCAACCTAGTCATTCTGTCTTTTTATTCTTTTTGATAGATCAAACAGCTTCAATGCAGATAGAATTACAGGTAAGAGTAAATTGAAATCTACTGCTTCTATGATGGTGATTATGGAGGGTTATAGGCTTTTTTCCCCATGTAGTTTTATTTGTCTTTAACCAGCTTAGTTATGCTGACTATATACCTGAGTTTTAATGATACTGAGTGATCAGATGCCTTAATGTATATCTTCTTTTACCAGAACAAACCAAAACTGAACAAAATGAAATCTTTCTTTCCCCCTCCTTTTCTAATTATAGTGAAGTAAGAACCTAAATTCTGCTTCTTAATCTCCTGCTCAGTGGCATTTAAATTAATCTGATCCTCTGCCCTGCTTTTCTTTTGAACGTCATTCCAGTAAAATATTAATGTTTGAAAATGGTTGACAGTTAAGGTAAGGACAGAGGATTCCATTCACAGATGTAGGCATCGAGAGTGTGCTTGTATAGATAGGTACAGGTGATATACTAACCTCCTTTAATCTGCTCAGAGCTGGTTAAAACAAGATAGGATTGTAAATACTCTTTCTTTACCTTTTAGCTTCTTACATAACATACTGTCATCTGGTCTGGTGTTAGTATGGAATTTTCCCTATACTGCTTTTGGAGATTCACTGCCTTTTTATTGCCATTTCCTTTCAGTCCCACAAGTGGTTTTGTCCCCGGAAGTCAAGAGAGTAAAACTCCTTAATGCTAATGTAGCACTAAGAAGCAGGCACTTCTTTACTACAGCCCTGGGTGCTAGATGGAGTTCCCACAAATCAAGCACACCCCATGCCCATTTCGTTGTTACATTTATGTGCACATTTCGTTGTTACGTTTATACACACAAATTACAAGGTAGTGTACTCCCGGTTACAATGATTGGTTAGTGATCTGCATGGAGGAAGGGTCTTCACCTGGGTGTTTTTTAGTAGTATAATGAGAATATAATGAGGACAGTTCAACTAAAGGACACCTTAAGTCTTACATTGTTGCCAAGCTGGCCGGCTGGGTATCTACCTTGCCAGGTTGTCACGTAACTCATCCTATATACAATAGACCCTAGCCACTCTGGTTATGGTCTAGAGAGTAAGGACTAAGGCTAGCATGTTACAGAGAACAGGGACTTAAAAGCAGCACAGGATCAGATTTCAGGTAGCACAGCAACCCATGCTAACATAAAAGCTAAACTTCCTAAATCAAGATGTTCCTATAGCTGCTTCACAAACAAACACAAAATACAGAAAGATTCAGTAAAATTTAAGATAATCTGCAAGCGTTTCACTTAATCTTCCTTTATCTTGATTTAGATAAGTACAACTATACATTATGGAGGGGACAGCTTTGGAATAAAGGCAAACTTTTGTGCCACATTTCCTTGAAATCAGCAGCACGTCCTTTCCTTCCATGCAAGCTGTGAGTATTACCATTTAAACAGTGAGTTTAGAATATTGGTTTGTTAAAACTCTTTCTAGTAGAGACTGGTGAATTTGGATGTATTCAGGTGAAAATCTAGGATACACACTGACTAGACGCTTTAAGTATGCCAGACTACATTCTGAATCATGTGTATCCAGAGCTGCTTTTAGTGCATGCACACAATACTGTCAGTACCTTGGTTGGTGGTTGGCTGGTTGGTTGGTTTTTCCGTTGAAGTGATCCCCCCACCTTTGCAGGAGTAAACACCCCTGGCTCAGGAGATAGTCCAAGGAACTGATTTTTAAGAGCATATATTGAGTAGTTCTTGATTAAAGAGGGTAGGACTGGGGGGTTGGGTGTAAAGAGATTTTTATCTTTTTTTTTTCCTCCGTCCACTCACCCTTCCTCTCCAGTCCAGAGAAACTGGAGGTTGAAAAAGTCGTGAGCATTGATCAACTGAAGAAAAAAGTCTCACCAGCGCTGTTGTATAAAGAAACTTATGTAGGAGCAAGAGAAGGTAATTCCAGCTTAATTTTTTAAAATTTGGAATTTTAAAGAGTTTTCGGAGTTACAGTATTGTTTGGAATTTTTTTCTTACCTTGTCTCTCTACCTTTGTATCGTGTCAGTGTTGAAGAATGGCATGTACTGTAGCCTGTATGAAGTTGTGGAGAAGTCCCGTGCTGGTAGTCACTTTGAGAGTTTACTTCACAAACTAGAGAAAGAGAAACTTGTGAGTGCAACAGATTTTACTCTTCCTGTTTTGAAAAATAATTTTACTAACTCTTAATTAAGGTGCATTACAAGATCCATGATCTTACTGGAATTCCTTAGCTGGAATATTCTTGAGCACTTCTCTGCCCATGATGAAATTTAGCTTACCGGTAGTAAACAGTAAGAGTATTAGTAGTGAACATATATCTATGCCTGATACCATATCCTCTTTTTTGGTTGAAAATAGGTTCTTGTGAAACCACTTCTGGACAGAGGATTCCTTTTTCTTCTTTCTCCTTGGCAAATGATCTCCCCTTATGGTATGCATATGTGAGGGTTTTTGGTTTTGAGTTGGTTTTAGTTTTTTTCTTTTAGTTTTTTTTTTTTTTTAGTTTTCTTTTAGTTGTCTTTATAGTTTTTGGTTTTTTTTCTTTTTGAGTACCAGATTTTGGAGCACAGTGGTGGTTCTCTCAACTGGTCTTATTTCTTGCCTTCTAGACCATCAAACTGGACGGCCTCGCGTATTGCATGCATTGTTTCTGTTCCCAGAACCTAGAGGTATAGTAAACACAGGTAAGTTTGTTCACTGCTAAGAGTGGTGGGTACATGATTATTTAAATGTAGTTTAGATTGTGTTGAAGACCTTGTAGTGTTATACCCTGTCAGTGTAAACTAGGAATAACAGTTTGCGTTGGTTATGGTCATGGTGATGGTGTTTGAAAAGTGTTTATTCATTAAAGCAGTTATTAAATAACATATTTTAGGGTTTTTTTGTTCATGTTTGAGACAGCAGAACTTTGTTCCAGTGTCTTAACTGTATATTCTAGTAGAACTGAGCATCGGTAGTATTGCACTTAAGAGGTTTGAGGGCTTTCTTTAATGTCAAAATATTCAAGTCTTCATTCAGTGTACCTGTTTGGTTTTTTGGGGTTTTTTTTGCATTGGGCTATGCACCAAAACCTGAGTAAAAGAACAAAGAACATAATGATACAATGAAGTAATAACAGATAACTGCAGGAACTTGGTTTTGGGATCAAACTTTAATCTTTTACAGTTGAAATTTGCAATAATTGCTACTGGCAACTGAGTGCAGTCTTTTTGGACTGCTGTGAGTTAGAAGTGATGTTATCAAGACATAGCTCTTCCCAGGTATTTCACTTTTACAAATAAGTTCTTGTCTGGCGTCCTGGCAGCTTCTTAGGTTCTTGTGCCTTTATTTCTGATTTTAATAACCCTTTACATTATTCTTATACAGTTAACAATTGGGAAAATTCAGTCCATGTTAGATTGGGTAAGAGTATGATACAAGATGACATTTCACGCAAGGTTAATCGCTGGTTTGAGTCTTCAGGGTGCTCCAGTGGCTGAATGAAGAAAAGTTTCAGTCTGTGATTGGAAGGAGGGTCAGATTGCTCCAATTGCATCTCTTTGATTTAGTGAGTTGTATTGCTTTGGAAAGGAATGGAAAAAGCTGTGTAGGTTTCTGCTGGGTTACTAAGCTGTATCATTTTGTAAGGGTCCAGTGAGCTGAGAAGCAGCATGAATGCATCAGGACTGCATAGGAAGTTTCTTGCAGGAGGCTGTTAGGTTGCTTCATAATAAACCTTAGTAAGCCTTTGAAGTGGCCTTCTCGAAGGGTCACTGGAGTGGTTTATATTCACAATGATATATGTATCTAGGATATAGGTTACCACAGAATTCTGAAAATGAAAAGATTATCATGACTATCTGTAGGTTGACTTCTAAGTAGGTTTTATAGATAGTTCCTTCCCTCAAAAAAAATGATTCTCCTGGCTTTTGGCCTATTTCTCCTTAGTCATTCCAAACTGTCTTTCACCAAATGTGTATAATATAAAATATTGCTAACTGGTCATAATTTATTTATAACTTTCTAGTTTGATTTTCAATTGTGAATTTCCTCTTCTCCTATGGCAGCACAAAGAAGTGTTCCATCTGGAACACAGAAAAATTCAGCTACCATGCACGAAAATCAGGAAATCATTCCAGAATTCACAAAGTTTATTCAGTCTCTACATTTTGCATTAATCCAGTCTCGTAAAGACACTACTGCAGATTTCAATGCTGTTGTGGAAAAGTATATACATGAGTATTTGAGAAGAGGCTCTAGTGGCTCTGGAAAATACAGAGAATTTATATTATATCGGTATGAATCACGGCTGGATGAAAAAAAATTTCTTTATTCTGCTCCAAAAAATAAATCTCATCTTGACAGTTCCTTGCAAAACTATATTTTTGGTTGTGAGGCGTATCAACTACCTGTTTCTAGAGCTGTGGAACTGATGGAAGGAAATCAGAAATATCAGCAGTTCAGTCCCATCTCGGATTATGAAGTCGCAGAAGACTCTGATTTTGCCAATGCAAGAATAAGGAAAAGAATCCGTGCAAAATACGAAGCCAGGAGGAAACTGTCTCATTCTGGAGATTATGATCCTGATCGACTCAAAGAACTTATTAACTTAATCCAGAGCAGGAAAAAAAACACAGGTGGAGATTCTGATTCTGAAGACCCTCGAAATAGAAGCAGTCTGAAAAGGAAGCTGGAAAAACAGTCTGCAAGTTTGAGGAAATACTTAAAAATGAGTGAATCAGCAGAGAATACTTGTCAGTACGAAGGTAAGTCAGTTTGGAGTTCCTTCTTCAAACACTGCAAATTAAAGTGTATTTAATTATCTGTATAGGTTGAATGTTTTTTGCATACTGTGGATATTTTAATGCATGGTGGTTCACTTAGGCGTTGACCTGAGATCTGTCAATAGAGATCAAGTCGATTTTTATCTAGGTTGCCTCTTTGTAGGAGACAAGTTAACAGCAGTTGTCGTGGAAGCTGCTTTTGTTCTGCCTCTTTGGAAAGAGGGGAGACTTCAGAGCTTGTTTAGCTTGTGGAACTGTGCTTTCTCCTATGGAGTACTAAGCAGACTTGATATCATGATGTCTTTTGCAGAGTTTGACTTTAAGCATTGCTGTAATCCTGTTAAATTTAGATTGAAGGAGAGAATGAAACTTCTCGGCATAAGCACAGTTAATTTTTGAAATAGCCAGTAATGTGTGTAGTGGGACTGAAGAAACAACCTGATAGGATTAAGATTGAGTTATTGTGTCTATGAAACCATCTCCATCTGAGTCTCAGGTAATTATCACAGATACCATCTGATACTTATGAAAAAAAAACCCCAAAAGCCCAAATTTTTATTTGTTTCCCTGACCCTTTTCCCAAGGCAATGAGCCAGGCCTCCTTCAGAAGGAGACCTGGGGGAGAAGAGTGGCTCAAAATGGTGGAATTTGCAGTGATCATTCTTGTGTATGTGAATCACTTTGGAAGATGAAGTGGCTGATTTTAGGAGTAAGTTTCCCTTTTGAGAGGGACAAAAGATACTGGCATGTGTGGATGGAAGAGACAGAGGGTAGGCTGCATGCTAGATCTTGGGATTCCTCCTGCTTGGACGTCTGTGAACCTTCAGGGCTTTTTACATTGATGATTAATGTAAAATATGTGAATGAATTTCCACCTGTCTATAATCAGAACAGTGTCTGTTTAAAACTGAGTTTTCACTTAACTCCTTTAGAGGTTCCAAACTCGCAACATCTATCTATGGTTTGAATTCCATGTTTATAGAACCCTATAAGTAGTTTATTTGTCTTACAAAAAAAATCTTACCTAAAATAATCTGATCTTAAGTATCGAAACATGATTAGGTTTTTATTAGTCAGACAGCTCTTAAACTGTTCCATATTTCCACATGTGATAAATGAGTTAGGGGTTCATCAGGTACTTGTATACTACAAGCGGTTCCTTGGCCTGTCTCTTCCCAGGAAGAAATACCTGTTGTATTTACTCATCCAAGGGGATGAGGATAAGAATAACAACCTTGTTCTAAAGTTATGTTTCATATAAATAGGTGTGATGTTTTAGAATTGTGCTTAGTCTGAGGTAACTTACAAGGTTACATGTTAAGGTACTCATCAGTTTTTGGAACAACAGTGATAGCACAGAGAAAAGTAAATATTTTACACAAACTAATCTTTTTCTCTCAACAAGTGATGGAGGCTTTTAGAGGGTGTCCGTAAATACATAGATCATGGTATGTGATGTCATATTAAGGCATAAAATAGTGTGTTATTGAGTGACCTACCCTTCTTCCTCCCCAGTTATTTACCTGGGAGAGGCTGTTAGCTTTAGAAACTGCTTGTTTATCAACATCTACCTGTTTAAAATTTTTGTTAAGAAAATAGGTGCCTGTGTAGTATATGAACTGATGCTGAGTAGTAAGGCTGTGAGTATGTGGCTGGTGTTGGGGGATGGAAATCTGGTTTTGCTTTTCTTCGAAAAGTTAATAATGGATTACTCTTCCTCTCTTCTCCCTGTTCCAAGGGGGCAGAACAACCTTGGACTCGCCACATGGTGTTTTCTCAATTAATACGGGTGTTGGTGGACATGATCTTGACTCGAGGCAGCAGGATGTACCCGACCCTGCTGTTGCTGACCCACACGGCCTCATTAAACTCCTTTTAGAAACACTGGCTAGTGCAGGACGCTTGGATTCATCGTTGGCACGGTCTGTAAATCAAACTTTAGGACTAAGCAGTGATGAAGAGGATATGAGACAAAAATATGAGTACGAATCCATTCCAGCACAGGACAGAGATGATCATGAGCTTCGTAATACTGCTCAGGATGAAAATCTTCACTTTAAGGACCCACAGAGCCCAGGGATACTGGAAACTGATGTGACATGCTTACCATACCCTGTTGATGTGGATCTACAGCTTTCAGCTAATGAAGTTGGCCTTGAACAGACACTACATTTAAAAGTAAGTGTAGCTGCCATGTAGGTAGATGGGAAATAATGAATGTACTATTTTCATGAAGAAGCTTTTTAGTTTGGTAGGAGCATGTATGGAAGTATTCTAAACAATAGATGTGTTCCTGGATCCTTCTGTCTACTGTTTCTGTGATAAGAAAACCTCAGAGATGGTGGTTTGGATATGACACCTTATATATCTGTATCAGCAGTGTCTGAGTGAGAAAGTGTTAAGGAATGTGCATAGTGGAAGGCTTGAAGTGCCCTGTGGATGTTAAAGGTGGTCGGGGAATTGGCTTTATTTTGTTTTGGTGGGAGCAGAGTTCAAAGGTTCTGAGCATTTAAATGCATGCCTTGCTCTCTCTGTGCCCTCTTGGTGTATATGTGTTCCATATACATGTCATGTTTTCCATGACAGGATATAACTGGCAGAACACCCTTTGAAGAAGGCTCTTGTCCTTAGGATTCAGAATGCCCCAGCTGCTTGCTCGAACACCATACTCTGTATGATCACTATTATTAATACTTAGAAACAAAGCCCAGTTTCTAAGTCATGAAACGGTTTGTCCAACCCTGTACTCTCTGTGCTGTTTTGCTTCTAACCATCTGGAATGTGAAATGAGATAGGGTTGTTCAAGTACTTAATACTAGATCCCAACATCTCATGGCTTTAGTCAGCTTTTGAGACAAGAGCCTGAAAAAGGCAAAGGGGCAGACAGTTTTCCTAATTTTTTTCCCCTATTTGCCTCCTTTCTTACCTGCTCCACCCAGCTTCTCTGCTCTAAGGCAGGTGGTCAGGACTGCCTTATTTACTTCATGATACACCATCAGCAAAGACATCTGTCTCAGAAATTGCCTAACAGGTGAATTAGATATATAAGTACCACATGTAAACATCTCCAAGTTTGACCTGACTTGATTGATGGCAAGATTGCCAGTATCTGGTGAACTCAGGTGTGTTCTTGGTGTCAGCTGTTCAGAATGTAAAAGCTTAACAGCTACCAAAGGCAAAACAGCTTTGAACTGAGAATTTCTATTGTGTTTTAGGAAACGGGCACTGGAAGTGTAAGTAGTTATGAAGACTGCAGTCCCTGTACTGTGACACCTATAGAGCATGTGCATCGCAGGCAGCATTCCAACTCTAATAACATAGAAGTTGGAATGCACTGGAAACTTATTCCAATTACAGGTAAGATGGGTTTAACTCTTCTGTTGCTACGAGCAGTGAGAGAAAACTTGCTCTAAAGGTTTGTACTTTTCATAGATCCCATTCTTGGATTACATGTTGGTACACAAGTGTATGTACTATGCAGTTATTTCTGATATTTGGTTAATGCAGAAATCCACTGGATGAAAACAGATACTGGTGGAGAGTATTGCTTTGGGTGCATACTGACATAATGTAGAAATGTGAATATTTGAGTATTTGTCTGGTGAAGTACATAACTGTTTTGAATTCAGTGTTTGAGCTTGATAGGTTCTGCTGACAGATTGGATAGGCAGGTAACTGCAGCTTCTAATCCAGCAAAGTAATGAAAAATGTCTTCTCACAGAAAGTAGTCTACTTATTACTGCATCAGGCTCTTCTGCTGGAAGTGCTTCCAAGTCTTTGTCCTGTCTAAATACTTGAATCTTAAGTAATCATGTGGAAGAAGCATCTTTTTCTACTTCTTGATGAGTCAACAGTGTCAAGTCTTGGGAGAGCATAACAGAATGAATTTGAAGCATGTGAAAACTGGGCTGTAGGAACAGGCATCAAGAGTTCTAAATTCAAGGCTGCAAATCAAGTCATCTTATGACTAAATCGAAGTGGAATTTTAACTGCATTCTCCTGAGTACAAACTGACTGATTTCTGATCATATTCCAAGAATGCTGGCATCTCTCTCTTGGACTCATTCTTCCATCCAGTTGTGTAGCTCAGCAGCTCTCTTTTGCTTGTTTGGCTGAGGAGGGAGGAGGGCTAGGAAAGCAGGTTTCCCCTCACAGTGTTCTTAGGCCTTTTAATGACATGATGGGGTGATTCTGGATAGTATTTTCTACACTTTTCAAGGCCAAACATCAAAAATCTGTTCTGATATTTTGCAAAGTTACAGAGTACAGAGACTGTGAAGTTGTTTGGATGGAACGTTGTTTCCTTTACTCGTGGAGGAGCATACACATTAGGATATGGTTGCTGAGGTAACTAGTTAACTGGATGATTAAGCATCTAAAAACTAATGCATCATAGATGCTGGATGTGGGAGTTCATGCAAGGGTTTGTCAATTGACTGACAGATTGTACAGGCACCTGGGAGACAACAGATGTTATGAGAAAAAAAAGTATGTTTGAAGTCATAAATCATAGAACCATAGAATCGTTCGGGTTGGAAAGGACCTCAAGATCATCAAATTCCAACCGCCCTGCCGTGGGCAGGGACACCTCACACTAAACCATGCCACCCAAGACTCTGTCCAACCTGGCCTTGAACACTGCCAGGGATGGA